>JAZHYW010010905.1:0-102802 GCA_037355805.1 Ixodes ricinus | reverse complement strand
CGACAGACGTTGCGACGTTTCGTCGACAGCTCGCTCGGCCAGCTCCGCCAGTTGCACCTCCTTCCAGCCTTCTGCGCCTGCGCGGCGCGCGGCCTTGTGCTGGATGGATGGATGAATGATGAAAGATGGCCGACTGGGCCAAGTATGGCGAACCAGTGCGCAGCCATCTTGCCTCACCGACTTAAACTATCTCAATACTTTTTTTCTGTTTTTATTTTTTCTGTTTTTTTTTTTTTTTGGGGGGGGCGGGGGCTATTGATTGCGCCGATGTCGGAACTACGATTTGTATGGTTTCGCTCGTGTCTTTGCCTGAACCTTTGGAGAAGCGTTGTCAAAGCCGGAAAGCCTTGTTCTCTACCACTGTCCTTTCTCAAATATGTGCTGCTCTTGAGGGCTACGCTTTCGGCAGCATACGTGATCGAGATGTGTGTACGTCATCGAATGCAACCTCGCGGGTTGGCCGCCGGCACTTCGACTGAAGTGGCAAGGTCGTTTCCAGAGCAAGTGTATCTTTCCGCGCGTCGCGTCTTTTGGTAGAGTCCTCAAGAGCCACTCCGAACATAGCATAGATAGTCCACACGTCAAAACACTGAAGAGCTTTAAAAAAATTGAAAGAAAAAACGAGCTCGTTTGCCGTGCACATAACCATTTTATCGTTGAAAATTGCATAAAATTAGCCGCTAGCAATAAACTTTGTAGGACACTGAGCATTCGGTTTCGCGTAGTTTATTTTTACGGTAATAAAACACGGTTTCTTTTTTTCCTCCAGCGTTTTCCTTCAACGTGTGCTGTACTTAACAGACCACATACGATTTAGATTTTAGCATATTTATCTTCTGGATATTAAATAACAACACAATAGTTCTGCATTTGTTATGTTTGTAGTGAAATCCTTTGCGGCTTGGCCCATAAACCAATGTGTGACCAAAGAACATCAGGATTTGGAAGCCGCTCTTTTATGTGATGTTTGGTCACAACTCGCCCTGGTATCTGTCTGCTGGCATCGATAAAAACAATTGAATGTCGCACCTGAGGACCAGCCGGCTGCCGCCGACAGATCTCGTCTAGCGGTACTCCCACCTCCAAGGCCTTGCATGTGTAAGTTGCACATTTGATATCAACTATGGTTTACTTTTCTGTAATAAGACTAAATCCTAAGTAATGTTTCATTTATCTATTACCAATTCTCGTGTTTTTTTTTGTTGTTTTTTTTTCATTGCAATGTAGCGTTTTTTAGGTTCACTCGCGGGCACCGTGCTCGCGGGAGTGCGAGTGTCACAGTTTTTCGTGATTTTGTTATTTATTTTTATTTGAAATTGTTTACAGCCCTTTCTTGTGTAATGTCCTTCTTAAACGGCCCTCAAGCATAAATGACGACGAAACGAGGCGACTAAACGGTTTTTTCGCGCATAAGTCGTAGTAGCCAGTAAAACACTGCATCACTTTTCCTTTCAATAATTGAGCGTAATGTTTATGTTTAATTTAACATAAATATTAGGGTTCTAATGCAGAAATAAAATGCTTTAAGCTGTACTTTTGATTAAAAATAACGAATATGAAAAAAAAAACATCTGTGTCCACACTTTTGCAACCCACCGTTGGATCGAAGTTTTGCTTGCGCCTAGGCATATTTTTTCTCCCCACTTTTTCTTCTTCCAGTAACTTTCGGTTCCATAACGTAAGAATGTAACTTGCAATTATCCGAATAGGCCGCGCGCGGGGTCCCTGTGCGCTCTTGCTTATTCCATGTGACACGGATGCGAGCGACAGGAGTGGCGCAGTTGCTCTCCTTGGAAAGCAACTGCGCTAGGCATCGTTTTTGTCATCTTTTACAGCCGCTTGTACGCTAGCAGGTTTCCGGCAATCCTTTCAGCGCCGAAAAAAAAAACGGTTTGTCGACGAAACGTGCTTTCCACGAAACGATTTTCGACGAAACGTCACCGTCAATGTTTGTCAGGTGGACCGGGAGGATGCGTCCATCCCTCCAGAGTTCCTATGTCCACCGGAAAGAGCTTGCTTCTTACTTCGTCAAGTTTGGAGAACTTCCATAAACGATGTTTCTGATCGGCTTCAACGGCTTTGTTTCCGCAGAATTGGCAGCCCGGAGACCCCTGTGGCGGTGACCACCCGGACCTTCTGGCTGGCGTGGAGGTTGTGTTAGCAAGGAGTTTGAGGAGCGGAACTCTCGTCGCCCCGCCGGACCCGTTAGGAAGGGGATACGAGAAAGCAGGAGGGCTGCCCTCGGTTTGCCCCTGGATGCAGCCTTGTACTGCGCGCTGTTTACCCTTATCGGGGCGGAGGTCTTGCTGCTCAGAACCTCCGCCAGTTTGAGGCACGAATAAGTAATTGTGGTCTTCGCGCTATTTTTCAGATTCCACATCTGCTACTAGGGCTAAGGGTGCAGCCAGTGCGACAGACCAACTTTGGTGCAGCAGCCTTCGTCGCAGTCATTCTCGGCTCTGCGCCGCCGACGCCGCCATCCAAGGAGGTTGGAAGACATAGAGAGGCCATGACGTCATTCCCTTGACACCTATAGTCATAGAAAACGTAAACAAGGTGAACGTGAACATCAAAAAGGTTTAATTGATTGGTACGGCAAGCTATGCGCTTGCCGGACCAACCAGCCGTCTCCCTTTCCTCACCTGACCTCATCCTATGCGCGTGGGCATGCGCGAGGGAGCGTGATCACGTGGCAAAAGTGTGGCTGGCCCAACGAGCACGTAGCTTCCCTAGCACTGTCAGCTCAGGGGTGAATGGAGTGGGGAAAACAACATTGGTCCGAGTTCTGAGCAACCGGCTAATCTTCTAGGGGGGAATGGCGGTGTCTGGGTACACAAACAAGGGTCCGAGCTAGAGGAAAGTCTCTTCTTTCCGTCTTCCTGAACTATTTCGTACAATCCGCGATTTGTGAGTTGAGGAGGAAACCTAAGAAGGAAAAAGTAGTAAAATTGTATCATGACCGCTTTAAACCATTGAGCGTACTTCCAAAGAGCGGCGGTGCTGCGACATTTATTGCAGCTACGTAACGGTTCTTGCTACGTCATGACTACGTAGCAAGATCCCCAATGTTGCTAGATTACCTCCTAAATTAGCTTCACGGGCATCCACCAGGTGCACATTGAAAGATTGTTTAATTAGGTTTGAATTTAGTTTTCTTGTGCCCTTTAACGAAAGACTGGTGTTTCGAGGTTATGCTGAAACATGCAACACACTAAAGCGAAAAAATGAGTGCTGGAATTTCTTTTCCGTATCCCTTTAATGTTGCCAGTCCAGGAGCTACAAGTGCCAATGATGCAAGCGTATTCACTTAAATTTTTTTTTCCCAGAAAATGATCATATATTTTGGGGAGATGCCTCATAGGCATACTCAGGTGAAGCTGCGTGAAATCTGGTGCATCTCTGATAAATATCAGTGAATTTCAAACATTTTGGCAGAGCAATCTTTCACCCTTTGAGTACCATCCCCCCACACACATGTTTAATGCAAATTTTTGTTTTGGTAACATTGTAGCATGGTAAAACTGCTGCGCCATTTACGTCAAACTGCGCCAGGATGAACAACCTGCTACATGCTGCTCCAAAGGCTGCATTCGTGCACAATTTGCGCCATGTCTGCGCCAAACTGGAGCTGGTCTCGAAAAGGAGGCTGAGAGTGTCTGGCACGTGGCATCCTTGGCGATGCCAGCAAAAACTAAAAAATTACAGTTCTTTTTTTTTCTGTTTGCCTAAGTACTGTGTGCGAAGAGTAGGGTTGCGCGAATATTCAAAGTTTTAAATAGTAGTTTCAAATAATACGCTATTTGATATCCTCTTCCAAATTATCTGCGATATTCGTACTTTTCTAAATGATCGCGGCGGGTGAGCCCCCTGAGTGCGCTTCTCCTCAAACATAACTGCACTGCGGAGAAGCAATACTCCCGGAGCTGACACCGCAATCTCGCGACTCGCATCACCGCAGCAGAGCCGCACGTTTACGCGAAAAACACAACTTCAAAGTGGTCTGGGGCACGCGCACACCTGGTGTATAAAAAAATAAAAGGAAGCGTTTGATTGTTGATATCTGTATTGAAGTAAAATCTTCAAAATTTAACTGTTGCTATTATGTATGGGTATATGTTAGGCAGCGATGTTCTAACAACCTGTGTTCATTACTTGTGCTTCTTTCTTTTTCACTTCAGAAGCAAAGAAAATAATGCATAGAGCAAGCACATTTATAAATCCCTCAGTTAGGTATGGCTGGGCTCCTTCGTAGGTTTAATTTTATGTAAAGTCGGTCGTTTGCTTTCTTCACAATGTAGGTATTGGACTTACTGGGGCCACACTCTATAAATATAGCTAGAGTAAATTTAACAGCAACGCAAGCAATTGGAAGCTTGGGAACAACCTTCGCGAGTTCAATGGAATTTTCGTTTCAGCATGGTGTAATAGTAGTGAAAGGCGGGGAGAAACGCGCAAACTTTTCAATATTCGCTTCAAAACTATTCGGTCAAAACCACTACTCGCTTTGAAGTTACTTTGAACCCAAGATCTATTATTTTCACATGTCTAACGAAGAGTTATCGGGGTTTGTGCAAACGGTACTCACATCGATCGCAACGCTATTCATTGTGATCGGTTTGAGTAGCTATGTGCTCCGCTTAGCTGAACAGTAGCAGGTGGAATACGAGTGAGAGCAGCGTGATAAAAACCCTACGAAGTAGCCAAAAACATCTTTTTATGCCAAACACAAACCAAAGGCGCCATCGGTACTCCTAACAGGTTAATTGAGGCATCCGCAAAATTATCGCTGTATGATAGTTCAAAACATAAATAAATATCTGCAGCAGCCAAGTCCCTCTAAGTTCACACTTTTAATAATCTTCCAACACTACAACTGCTTTTTTTTCTTTCTCCACAGGTTGACTTTAAAAGATATAAAATTTTCTGGCATCAAAGCTCAAAATTGTTTGCTCCAAAAGCGGTAATCTCTGCTCCAAAACTTCCTTTTCCTGCTACGAGAGCTGCTCCAAATCACCAGTTGTCATTTCCACCACTGGGAATGCAATGTGAGCTAGATGGACCGAATGGGTGGTCGTCCAACTACCGATTGCGTCACCTCATAGGCAGCGAAGTAAAACTATCAGAACCTGCATCTTGTGCCCAATCCACTTCAATTACATCCTATTTGGTCCAAATGCCGCCAAGGCCCAATTCAGTACAGGGGCTGAGGAGGACATAATTTTATTACGTTGCCTTTTTATTGACCCCGATTTTATGCAATGTTCGTGCAAACTAAGAGCAAACAATAAAACAAGAACGAACAATGCTGATGCTGGCTTCAGCTAAGAGTGACTTATCAAAATTCTCTAAACATTCTGTCAATTATCACTGACACAGAGTAGTACTGTAAACCTCACACTACAAGACTGAAAAATGTTCACCATTGCATACCATTCAGGCAAGAGCTACCATACTTCGTTGTATCACTACTCTGCAAATTAAAACGCCACCCCTGCTTCGAATCTGATAGGCCATGATTGCCAAAGTCTCAAAACTACCGTTTAGATCAGGGGTCTCCAAACCTCGGCCCGCGCAAGTCTTCCGCCAAGCCCGCGGCGACTGTCCGTGGTCTTTCCGACGAAGCCCGGCCCAGGGCACGCCACCCGCCAACCCGGTGCTAGCGGTTCAAAAAGAAGTGCGCGTAAAAGAATGGCGCCGCGACGCGTCCCAAATGCACAAACTAAGACACCAGAAAGGTAAAAAAAACCACATCGTAACTCTTGACTTATTATTCCTTGAACATTGTCGTCACTAACATTACCATTCTTAGTCCATTCATGTATATGTAACTATGTTAAGATTCCATTGCGTTCTCGTGTAAATCATTCCACTTTGTGCCCTCTGTCGCAACTGTTGCATATTGTCAGCATAAGTTTTATCATGCTATTATAGTATTTTGCAATGCACGAAAATGCCAAAGTTCCCATGTGCTTTGAATAATGGTCGATGAATTTTCTTGAACACACGTGTTGTCTAATGTCATAATTCAATAAATATTAAATTTCAGATTCAAGCATATGTATTAATCAACTTATGTTTTAGAGCGAAGCTCTTAGGGGCCCGTTTCCGGTCGGCGTAACCGCGCGGTGCATTATGGGACGCGTGACGTCACTGATGACATCATGAGTGACAATGAGGATGACGTCATCAGTGACGTCACAAATGACGCCATCAGTGACAATGACGATGACGTCACTCATAACGTCATCAATGACGTCACTGGTGACGTCACTAATGACGCTATCAATGATGATGACGATGAAGTCATCGTGACGACCTCATAGTCACGTGACATCACAGGGGTCGCGTGACCCCCGTGAGGTCACGTGACCCTCGTGAGGCGACGGCGACGCCGCTCGGATGGAGGAGTAGCAGACAGGATGAGTAGGTGATGAGGAGGGAAGAGGGGTATACATTCCCCTCAGTACCCTTCCCTCATCCACTTCAAGAGCTGCGCTCTGATTCGGCGTTACAGGGAGTTGTAAACGGCATATGTATTAATCAATTTATGTTTTTATTACACTTCTCCCAGCATTCATTTCTGTGTTTAAATGCATATTAAGTTTATTCATTTAGTTTTTCTTCGTTTATGATTGCTCTTTCTTTTCCCCGGCCCTCGAGGCTTCGACTAATCACTGATCCGGCTCCTTAACCAAACCTTTTGGAGACCCGTGGGTTAGATTACGGTTGTGTGGGATGATTTGCCCACCACTCATGAATGCCTCCTTTTTGGGAGTCAAGGGTGGCCTGGCTGCTTTGTGCTTGTTTGCTTTCGACACAGTCCCAGTCATGGTCCTCCGGAGGAGGACATCCGAGCCCCATGTCGTGGTGACCAAGTTCTTGACTGCAAGGCTTTCCCTATATTCGCCCCCATGGCGTAGTTCCACGATTTACGCGCACGTTTTGGAAACTGACCTACAAAAAAGTTAAGAGCAGACGGAGATATTTTATGATAAGCAAGTAGAGGTTTCATCGCTATGTGGTGCTGTTTTGTGCACATCGATTACTTCGTTTCAGCTTGGGTCCAGACGCAGCCGATGCTACAAGCGCGAGCTCCGGGCTTCCAGTGTCCCTGCCAAGCACGCGCGCTCGTGCAGTACAGGCACTGTTCAGGGCCACACGCTCGCGCTTGTAGCATTGGCTGCGTCTGGACCCAAGCTGAAACGAAGTATAGTATTCGCGACTCCAGCGAAATTGACGCCGCGTAGCGGCAACGCCGAGAAGCTCAGAGAGGAGGTCGTTTCGACTCTGTTGTCTGCTATCGCTGCTTGGTTCTCGTATAGGCAGCATGGAAAGAAACATCGTTTCCGAGAATTATTTTTATGCTTCCGCCGTGTCATTCCTACGCACTGACTAGAAGAAGGTTTCTACCGTCAAAAAATCACTTTGCTTTTATATGTAACACCGATTTTACGCTGCAGTGCAAGACATTTGTTGTGGTCCACATGTTGAACGACGAAAACGACCTCCTTTCGTCCGCCATTTTGCCTGACCAGCGCGCCCCCTATAGTTCGCTGGAGTCGCGAATACTTACGATCCTCGAGTGGCACACCTCCAGTGCAAACTGGAATACTTCATAATTCAGATAATATACAGGGTGTCTCAAATAGCGGCCAGGCTCTTTAAATCGACCGCTAAAATCGGAGGAGGAGGAGGAGGAAGAGGGGGATTTACGAACACGCACACTACGAACTCAGGCTCTGTTAATACATATAATATCCTGTGCTGTTTATACACCTGCAAATTGGATTGCAGTAATCCTGCTAAAATAATTTTCACTCGCAGGGATATATCTTTATGTTATTAAATGTGTCAAAGTTAAAAGAATAAAAATCAACTGCAGCAGAACTCAATGCATCAGATGAAATTAAGAAACAGTAAATCTTTTTCGGGTTATTGTTTCCTGTCAACGCTTACTTTTATCAACATGGTCCTGCGCACATTTTTAACATTATTTTCTTTTTCGACCGTTGTGAGTTGCAGGCTTTTCGCCTAATGTAACTGTTTTCACAAAAAAAAATTTCCACAGCAACCTTTTCGCCGTGACACAGCGATATGAAAATAATTACAATAATTTATATTTAAACTTTTGGCGCACCATTTTTTCTTGCACTATTTTGCCACCAAGGGGAGAGGCCCAACGGCGCTTGCGCATCGGAACTCCTGCAAGAACCACGATCGCTTCCCGCAATGCTCGGATAGGAAATGGCGTACCATTGCGATTCACGTGATTCCCGGCGACCTCCGCGCTTCCCTGTGCGCCGTTGTTCGGCAGCACCATGAGTTGCAGAGTGAATTTTACGACAGTGTGAAATGCGGGACATTTTGAAGATTTGGGAATTTCTCGCGGGACGCGGGACACGAGCCCTCAATGCGGGACAGTCCCGCGAGTCGCGGGACCGGTGGTCACCCTACCCTGTTGGATCACGTCCCGATCTTCGCCCCAATGTCAGCTTATTTATGCGGTTGTGTTAGATTTCTGAGAATTACCGAACTGCGCTCAAACGATGGATTTCGGCTCTTTGTTGCAGCAGTGATTGGACTTCATCGAAGTGGAGTGGAGTTCCGTCCGCTTCAAATTTGATGGCCTCGACAGTCGTGCCAGGCATATATGTGCCCTTGCCAAATCAAATTGAGTTGGTCTAACGTTGGTCACGATACATTAATAAAACACCGTATTCAAACTCGACTGCATGGTTTAATATTAGTTGCGATGGATACCAAGGAAATTCCCAAGCGTATTGTGAAGTTGTGTGAGCGCTTCACGAAACCTTTCACACGGGCGTGCACTAAATATTGTTGTCAAAATTCGTTTTTAAATTTCTATCGATGCAAAACAATTCCTAAGCTGAACAAAGTCACGCACATTGCTAGAACGCTGGTATCCAATTGGATGATGGTAGCGGAATGTAAAAAACATCATTGCTTGCATTTATTGTTACGCGCCCAAACAAAAGGTAGCAGGCGCAGTTAAAGCCCCTCTATCCTGGGAAAAGTGGCGCCATTCATTGTTGTGGAAATGCTCGAGACACGTGCCGCACGCCACTTCTGGAAAGAACATGGCGTCTGTAATCTAGCTCCGTGCTGCGCTGTGCCGCCATGATCTTCCCAAGGGCTGCACGTTGCACGTGCCTCGTGCATTGACGCCCCTTGCGCTACTTTTGAAACATGAAGGGGCTTGCGCAGTCAGCTGCTGCTCTTTTGAACAGGACCACGATAGAACCTGGTCCCATTCAGTTCTTATACGCAAACATGTACCATTCAATGGTCACGTGTAGTTCAAATTTGAAAGGAGGATTGGCGAGGAGGATGAGAAAGCCGAGCGACACGGGACGTTGGCTTGAGTACAGTGTTCTAGAAGGGTAGTAGCGGCAGATGCGGCGCGCGCTCCGTGAAGCCTCTGAAGCAGATGCCATTCTGTGGCGCAGGCGTAGTTTCCCAGAGCAGCGCTGGCAAGATGGGGCGTCAGCAACTTACTCGCGGCACTATCTATAGATGTTTTTATCACCATTTTATAGACCATTTTATAAGCTTTGTGGTCGTAAGATTGAACGAAAGAGTGTTTGAAATGCTTGGATGGTGTCATGCAGTGGCGATGTGTTTCTTTGGTGTTCAAACAAGACACAAGTGGCAAGCTTGAAACACTACGCTCCAGTGCCGCTACAACAAAAATAAACTATAGGAAAATGCTCAGTCAAGCTAAGTCTCCACCCGAATGTAGCTCCAGAGATTCGGATGAGGTGCTAAGATTCAGAACTGGGCAATATATGAGTTATAAGCAATGTCCGGAAATTTTTTATGAAAAAATTGTTCGCTCCTTGAAGTAAATGCTATTCACGCCAATGCATTTTTTGAAGCTCATATGTCCGTTTGTTTTTTTCCCCGTTTGTACGCGTCATTGCGAGATTTTATTTTCACTGCGCGAATTAATTTTAATTCTATCTATACGATTGCATTCCTTGGTATGTACATTAATTTATCCAAAATTGTTGTTTTATATTCATAGAGAGCAGTAACCTTTTTGAATTGTTCCTACATCGCACCCGCGTATAATCAATCGCGGCACTTAAGGGGAGGTTGGTATTTAAACGGTAAAAAGTTGGGGAGAAGTAATTTTTAGAGAAAATGGCTTTTCTGATATTTGGACATAGCCACCCGGCTCTAAACGAAATATTATTGCTCTATCTAATTTTCAAATATGAATACAAAAAATGAAGTCTTAATTTTCTATGAACATTTGAAGGTAAACGTCCGGCAGCCCTCTGCCTGGTTAGGAATAGACTATGAAGCAAAAAATAGAGACTCTAACCAAAAATTAAATTTTTGGTTAGTGTCCTTATTTTTCGCTTCACGTCTATGAACATTCAGTACAAATGCACATATTTCAAGTGCTTTTTCTCTCTTCACACTTCTTTCACAAGTGAGCGTTACCGTGACTGAGGGTGTCTCGTCTGCAAAACTTTGTTGCTCAACATTACACCAGTGGGAACGAGGTTACCTGTCATGCAAATAAGGCGCCCGACCTGTGTGCAAGCCATCCGAACAACAGCGGTAACGCATAGGGACCAGTCACGGGACAACGGGAGGAAAAAACGTGGCCGAACCCGTGGCATCCTGTCCTAAATCCATTATTATGTGCGAGTTACGAAAATAATGAAAAAAACGTTCATGACTACAACCACTTCCACTTGAAATGTTCTCATTAATTATTTGATTACTTCCCACGAAATATAATTAAACGTCGATCCAAAAATACCATTAATTTTCATTTTCTCTTTATGTAACGTGATTATTGCGGCTCGTCGTTTTGTTTAATGTGCCAATTTCAACAAAACGTAATAGAGTGGCTCTAGCACTAGTCTGAGTAAATACACGTAAATCTAAGAAATAATAGGTTCCGGCAATCCAGTTAAGTAAAATATGCCAATCATATTCGCTTAAATAGGAAGAGTCATAAAACGATTACGGCTTTGGATCTTGTTAGTCAACTCGCGGAAGAATAATAAAGTCCCCAAAATCGAAAAAAGGATGCTCGTTGCGATTGAACATATTGCGACTTTTCTGTAACTCGTGCGCTCACGTTTTCTTAAAAGCTTGAAACATAGAAACTCTGAGATAACTTGAACAAGAAAGAAAAACCAAGCAAGAAAGACATCCAAAAAGATGGGTCATTTCTAAAATTCGCTAAAAGTTAAAATAAATTCCAAACTTAGCGTTGCTGATTTTAACTTTCAGGTCATTTTATTAGTTAGATGCAGCATACAATTTTGGACGTTATGTATATAAACAACAAAATGACAAAGATTCGGGAAAAAAAATCTAGTCACACTTACTGACTTTCCAACGTAGATCCCCAAGTCATTTGGGTGAGTCGCTGCCAGAAACTGGAAGATGCTGGGCAGAGACGGATCGGTCAGAGGGTGAGGATGATGGCGTCTGTTGAATGATCGACTACTCAATGCTTGCAGTCATACATTCCGACATATCGGCTTTGCGTTCATTGTGTGAGCGGGTCGGGTTCGTGGGAGCGCCCATCTTTTCGGCACTTTCTTGTGATGTCCGTCGAGAAGAGCGTGGGGTCTTTGTGTTTTATTTTGGTTGTCCGATTAAGAGAGCGTGTTGTTGTTCTGTTCGTATTCTTTTATGACCGACCGTCTACCAGATAGAAAATAGCGTAAAAATCTTGGATCCTGTTTGGTTTTGGAGGACGGAAAGTGCCGGGCGGCAACGTCTGGTCGCGCTCAACACTGATAATGTGATATGTTAAATAAATCTATCTAAGTTAAAGTTTAATACCATCCGACTGAACTTCACTTCTGCAACGTGTTCGTCATCAGGCCCCTTGTTGCAAATGGCCGAACACTGTCTACATCAACAACCTTCATAACTGTGACACTCTGCTATCTTCAGTAATCACAACCGGCCGGAGCCTACTCGGCGCCACGCCAAGTCCGTTCACGACAACTACTTCGCACATTCGTAGTTTCACTAGTGCTCTAGTCCGCCGTCTCGACGGCGCCCAGCCACGGCCCTCGGCAAAGTCACAATAGGTTGGGAGAGGAGCGTCGGGGGACCAGCTATCTTCGAAATCTAAAACCTTCAAACCCCTTACAAAGCAGGCCCGCCGTAGAAAAGACATGACCCCCACGAGACTAGCGTAAGTCGGCGAAGGCCACACGCGCGAAGCGTGCTGAACTGAACTTATCACCTTCAAGAACATTTCCTGCAAAAATACGCAGTAAATGTATAACTCGATCCTAGATGGTCCGAAATGTGATGACGCACGCAGTCCATGCAATCAATTCGTATAGAATCCTTCTGAAAAACCTCTTTGGAAACAAATCTGAAAGTTTGTGTAATGCATTTTTCAGCTTTTTTTTATATACAACATTCCAGACTACCCGCGCTACACAAAAATGAGAAAGCGTTAAAAAAACCTAAAGGGTCGAGGATTCTTCTCTAACAGTTGGGGACAGAATGCGATTCAAAAACGACACAGCGGTTAACTGCTGGAGCCCAACGTCCCGCTTCGTCTTTTGGGGGATTTTATTTTTTCAAATAAGAAACATGTCTGAACATAGAATTAATAAGGATTTTATATCTCCTACAGTAGATAGAGGAATTCAAGGAAAATAACATATACGAATGTTCACACCTCAACACCGGCGGTATTTCATTTTGCTCAAAACAGCGTGTCGAGGGACGCAAAATTTTAACACCTAGGTTGGGGCCTGAGAGAGCCCGTTTTACCGCATAAGTAATTGCGAAAATAGAGTAATTTGTCAATGTACTTACGATAAAAAAAAAATCCGGAACTGACTCCTTCGTACTAACCAGACTTGTGCCTATCTCAAATACTCTACTCAAGATACTGTATCTTAAATACTTTTTGGAGTATCTTGGTACCTTGCAAATACCTTTCATGGAGAGTATTTAATACTCTATTTTAATTACAATTCTGAGTATCTTGTACTCATTATCTTAAATACCTTTTTGACATTCCGCCATTTTTCGAGTTTTTCGGTTTGAAGTGGCGTGGGCGTGGCACGAGCAAGAGTGAACATTCTTTCGAGCAACCGAATCCTGTTGCTAGCTCCGATTAGCTACGGTGACTTTAACTGAGCTCGTGAAAACATCGCTTTTGTGCCGACTGTGACTCAAATTTCAGCCCAAAGTTTGTACAATGAAGGTTCTCCCCTCTCCTTCCCACAGGCGCCTTTTGTTTCTATAGAGTTTCCCCCAAAAAAATCCTGAAACAAAAGGTCTGGTTTTGCGGAAGTAAAGATGCTACCCTGAGGCGCCAGCAGAGCGGGAAACGACCTACGAGAACAATGCAAACTTGAGTGGTCAAGAAAATAACAAATAGAAATAAATGAATGTGGACACACACAAAAAAGTAGACATTTTTGTTTTGCTTTTTGTATATTTGACCCCGCTAAAGCGAAACGTCGAGGTTCTTTTTTTTTCTTCTTTGTGTTGTCAGTTCGGCACTTATTGCTCACGCGAACACTACCAGTTCACTATAAGCGAACTTGGGAGACGGATCTGAGTGAATGAATAGCAAAGAGAACCCTCATAGCCACGGCGGTGGTCGCACCTTCTTCACGTAGGTTGCGTTCATGAAAAGCACTCGACGTCAGGGGTGTCCCCAACGTCGCATTTGAAGCTCATCCAGCTCCTAGTTCGTTTTCTGTACTGTTCGCTGCTTATCAATGTTCGCTTACAGGCTGTAAGCGAACATTGATAAGCAGCGAACAGTACAGGAAAACGAACTAGGAGCTGGATGAGCTCTCAAAATGCGACGTTGGGGACACCTCAACGTCGAGTGCTTTTCTGAACGCAACCTACGTGAAGAAGGTGCGACCACTGCCGTGGCTATTATGAGGGTTCTCTTTGTTATTCATTCACTCAGATCCGTCTCCCAAGTTCGCTTATAGTGAACTCCCCGCAATGGGAATATGAATTGTAGTTAAACGATGCGTCTAGATGCGCCGCAGGATGTGATATTCAGCGATGTCACTATGGCGAAGCACTCTGACCCGTTTGTCACTCCCACACCTCGGTGTTTACCCAACACAAGGCCTGTGCACATACCCAGAGGCCTTGTGGGCATGTACGTGTCATCTTTTTTAATGGAGCGCGCTGTACCAACACCACCTAGACTGAGTGGTGGTGTTGGCTGTACAGTGTAATGAAAAAAATACCAACAATTAGGGAAGTGACGTTAAGTGCCGGATCTCCCCCGAAAGCAGTCGTAAGAGGATGCCCTAGTGAAAAAAGTCATTTGTATAAGAAATTTCTCGTGTCCAATAAACACATATGAATCATACAAGATATATAAGAACATATGAGAAGCATATGAGAACTACATAAGAACTATATAAGAACTATATAAGATATATAAGAACCATATAAGAAAGTTATAAGAAACTTCTCAGAAGTTTCTTATATGGTGCTTGTGTGTTCTTATATATCTTATATAGTTCTTATATAGTTCTTATATGGTTCTTATATAGTTCTTATATGTTCTTATATATCTTGTATGATTCATATGTGTTTATTAGACACGAGAAATTTCTCATACATATAAGAATTTTCAACAGGGTGCGAGCTAGACCCACTTGGGCTTTTGTGCTGAGCTGGGCACCATGCATGCTGCATTGTTAATGCAAGCCGGAGTGGTAACAAAAGAGCTCTCCTCCCCCTCACCGGATAACACGAACTCCAGCCGAACGCTGACGCCGCGTTCGGTTAAGTTAGCCGAGCGCTGAGCCATTGTTTTTGTTGTCCCAGTCCATCTAGTTCTAAAGTTAACCGCTTGGGGCGCCATGGTCTGATTTCCTCCCTACTAGCTGCAGCAACGCCTTTCTTGTTTTCGCAGAAATGTTTGGTAACATCTATCAGTGATATTGCCACGCGCGTTCCCCAGCGAGCGCGTGGGCGAATGGTTACCCGCTGGCTCTTGCGCAGGCTCTCGCGCGGAGGCTCTCGCGCGGAGGCTCTCGCGCGGAGGCTCCGGGTTCGATACCAGAAAGCGGACTTCTATTTTATTTATTCCTTCAATTTGACATTCTCAGTGAGTTCGAGAATTTTGTCGTCTGATCGAGTTACAAATGTTCTACGCGCCGAATTTTCTACGCCGAATGTTCCAGAAACCCACGCAAGTACAAACGGTGCTCCGAGTGGCGGTCCAGTGTCAGTCTCGCCCCTGCGGTCGATCCTGCTGTTTCGCCGACATCGACGCCTGCGACGCTAGCCTTTCTCTATTTTGTTTTGGGAAAAAGTTCGCCCCATTAAACATTTAGTTTCTTTTGTTATTCGCCGCCTCATCATTTATCATTCGTGACAATATTTTGCTCTTTATAGTCGGACTGCATAAAATAGCCCTACGATGCCTTTTTTTTGTTTTGTGTTGTTGCGTGCTAATAAACCATTCTGGCAACCCAGATTTGCGTAGCTGCATAATTGTCGTTGTCAATGACGTCGATACAAATTAAGCAAAGCGGAAGTATCTTCAAAAGTAACTGAAATACATTTCTAAGTATTTGTACTCTACTCAAGATACTTTACAATGAAAGTAACTTGAGTAGTATTCTAAATACCTTATGAGGCAGGTATTTAGTAACTTAACTTAAATACTTTTATCGAGTATTTTGTCCAACACTGGTACTAACTCCGTTACGCCGTTTGCATTATCGTCAATGCAACGGGGGCGAAGGGGTTCCCATTGACCGCTACAGAACTCTGGAAGGGGAGGGGGTAAGGATTCTAATCTCCCCCCCCCCCCAACCTCCCGTGGGTGCGCCACAGCGGGAGGCCTTAGGGAAACTGTACACACCGCGACACTCTTAGCGTGAATTCGATCATCGGCGGCTTTGGCATTTTGCTCGGACAGTGTATCGAGGGGCGCAAGGTCGTGACACCTAGATTGGTGCATCAGATGAGCCATTTTCACCACATAGATAATTTTGGTAATAGTGTGCCATCTGTCAACGTAAGATTGTATATTACGGAAATGACTCTGCACATCACCAGTGCAGAGGCGAGGGGGGAAGAGGAGGGGAGAGGGGGCGATGAATTTATTTAGGTCCTCGTTGCGGACATTACAGTAAAAAATCGTCAAAATATGCACAAAAACTTTTTTTTCTCACGGAGCTCTGGGGAGGAAGGGAGGGGGTTATGACCCCCCCCCCCCCCCTTCGTGGGTGCGCCACTGCCTTTGACACCCTTCTCCAGGGATCATTTTAGTCAATTCTTACCCAGCTGGCTTGCACCTTTGTACTTAATTGCATTCTATTAATAACCTTAAAAATGCAAGCTGTTCAACCTTGTTGGTGTTACACTGGTAAACGATAAGTCTAACGCCTTGTTTGTATTAGACTTCGGAGATCAAAAGCGGCCGCTACAGTGTCAACTAAGTTTTACAGAAAATCTCCGCTGCAGCTTGTAAGACAATTTCCGTCCCATGGAAACATTTTGGCCCAAGTGTACGTTGTTGCCATGTGCGCGTACAAACGCTAAAAGCGCTGATCCCCACGTGTAATGAAGATTTTGATCGGTTCCGGGACAGACTTTGTTCTTTGAATTTGGTATTGAAACCACTGAAACGCCGTAAAATCATTCACATCATTTACACAGCAAAGCTTAGTATTGAGTACTTAAAGGGGTACTAATGCATCAGGATGCGATATAATCGGCAGGTTGTGCACGGTTCGCAGCCAGCGCCGCACGCGTCAATGCGTTCACCAAAACCGAAACCATACGGTCCGCCACTTCGTCCGCTCCTGGCCAACTATACTTCGTTTCAGCTTGGGTCCAGACGCAGCCGATGCTACGAGCGCGAGCTCCGGGCTTTCAGCGTCCCTGCCAAGCACGCGCGCTCGTGCAGTGCAAGCACTGTTCAGGGCCACATGCTCGCGCTTGTAGCATCGGCTGCGTCTGGACCCAAGCTGAAACAAAGTATAGTACCCAACAAGCAACGCTCGCGCGGTGTTGCCAGTGTTGCATGCAGCGATTTTCGGAAGTCTAGTCACTTTGCGCAAAATTAAAATGGTAAAATTATTTTAACATATCGTAAAGATAATTATGGTGTGCCGAATTTGTACCTACATCTGCCGGTTCTTTTCTTTCGCAGCGATGGCAGATTCTAGCCAATTCCAGCCTGGTTGTAAAATTGTTGTAAACCACATTGATCGTGATGGCGGCGCCCGCCTCTCCGACGAAAAAAATATGGTACGTAATTCAAATGTTGCTGCATTTTGGCAGCGTTAACTCCGATTGAACGTTGACAAGTCATGTTAGTGGTTCTGTGAATGGCATAACGTTTCTTGTGTTTCAGTCCGTAACACTCCACACCGACGTAGGCGACATAAAGATCGAACTTTTTTGCGAAGCTTGCCCGAGGTCCTCCGAGGTGCGTTCTTCGTTCGAATACCACTCACGCTTTCCTTGCCCCAGTGTGCTAAAATTGTTCCTATTTCCTCGCAGAATTTTATGGCACTATGCGCATCGGACTACTATAACGGTTGCCTCTTTCATCGAAACATCAAGGGGTTCATGGTGCAAACTGGCGACCCGACAGGTTAAACACCTTTTCAATCCACCAGCAGTTCGCTTTTTCCTTCTTACATGTATTTATTTTGTTCTCGGTGCTAGGAACGGGAAAAGGAGGAGAAAGCATCTGGGGCGAAAAATTTGCAGACGAATTCAGGGACGATCTAAAGGTAACAAGCCATTTCAGTTGTTCTCACTTTGCAGACGCTGGTGGGAACAACTTCCAACATAGATCTTATGCTAAGGGATATGACCTCTCCGAGTTAAAACATCCGCCATTCTTAGGCTCTCCGCGGTTTCTTTGCATGGTCAGGAAGCTTGAAATCTTTAGAACGTGTTGTTATAATTTTTTTATTTCATTTGCTATGAAAGTATACTCACTTATAGATCATTCGAGTTGAACTGCATTCTGTTTAGTGTGCCATTGGATACTTGCTGCCCTGTGGTACTGTTCTGTCCATGTACGGACTGTGGGATCACCACAGGTGATCCCACAGTCTTATAAAGTGTTCCTTTACTAACAGGCTATAGTTTGTAAGGCACAGTTGCAAAGAAAATAAAATTGAGTGTGCCCGTGTGTTTGCCTGGCTTGCTGGCTACACGTTAAAGGCCAACGACCGGACTCGATATTCTGCAAGGCAGAATATCCTCCTTACCATGGGGGAGGAGGAAACAGGCAATGGTGGACAGGGTAGAAGGGGGAGGGGAGGAAGCAAAGGAAAAGTGGAAAGCATGAACTGGTTTAGTCTTTAAGGGATAAAGGGCCCTTTGTCTGTCCGAAAGGTTTCTTATTGGCCTTCCAACACTCGCATTCACACATTTTGCAAAACCTCTGCCGAGTTGTGCTAACCAGGGGAACAAAGTGCATTCATGCACGATACTGTAGTGTAGTCTGTTTGCACCTGTGCAGCCAAAGGGCGACAGCTTGTTGCCTCCTGCTTACTTCCCCACACGTGCGCACGTCCCTTTCCAGCACAACGTTCGAGGAGTCGTATCCATGGCGAACAACGGTCCCAACACCAATGCCTCTCAGTTCTTCATAACATATGCCAAGCAACCTCACCTGGATCTCAAGTACACCATCTTTGGAAAGTATGTGTCTGCAACTTTGCTTCTCACAAAGCCATTGACTGCAATGATTTTGGATTGAATTGTGGAGGGGAGTCTGTATCGTTTCATCAAAATATGTTTGCCGGACATGCATTTCGTCGACACTGTGGCATGGCGCAGAAACTCGTTTAGTGAACACAAGCTTCTGCGATGTTTCGTCGACACTGTGGCGTGGCGCAGAAAATCGTTTCGTGGACACAAGCTTCTGCAATGTTTCGTCGACGACATTTTAATTTTTTTACTAAGTGCATAATCAAATTTGGAGTCTGCTAACCTCAAGCATTCGGGCCCCTCTCTCTCTCTTCCCCTGTAAACCAGGCAAGACGCATAACGTTTGTTGTGGAAACAGCAGAGTTGCGTTCGACGCAACATCGCAGTGAACGGGAACTGTCACATACCGACGAAACGACCTGTCGACGAACCAATTGTGGGGAGGTACAGTGTGGGTGAAAAGCAACTAAAAGGATTGGGCGACGGTCACATTGGTCGGTGGTGGCAGGCTTCTTTATTCCCAGATCAGGTCATCCCCCACGACGGTCCTCGGCCGTCCCCCGAGGAGAGGGTAGTGCCCTTTCCGTGAAATGACTGGATCGCTAAGGTCTTCTACCAGATTAGTGCCTATGGCTTTTAGTTTATTGGTAGAGCTGGCAGGAGAGGAAGCACGCAGATTCCAAATATCGACGGTGACGAAGCAACTACCATAGTCGGCGACACCCCAAGTGCTGGGCGTTTCTTTTAGAGACCAAGCCTCCAACATGTGCTTTGCCAGCGCACGCATGCTTGGAGCTTGGGAGACGCCCCGGCGTTGTTGAGGGTTAGAAGCTAGCGCTGGGATGCGGGAGAATCGAGAGCCCCCCTGTTTATCCTACACAATACACAGAAAGAATAAAACACGTGAAGGACGAACAGACACGCACAGTTGAAAGAACTGTGTGTGTCTGTGTTCGTCCTTTACATGTTTTATTCTTTCTTTGTATTCTGTAGTTTTCAACGCGCTCTGCTATGTGTACCACTTATCCTCTCCACGACCACACCTTTTGACACACACTATGGAAGTGCCGGGCAGTCTCGGAAGTTGGAGCTCCTTCTCCGTTGCCAATCTGAAAGTGACTAAGCATGGGCAGTAAATGGTGCCAAACTTGGTTCAAGAAGGGCTCATCCCTCAAGAAGCCACTTTCGGAACCCTTTGGCATTTAGCCTCCTCATCAAGAGACATCTATGTTTTGTTTTATTTTTGGGTAAATCTTAGTGTGTTTATATTGAATTTGCATGGTCCCCTTTGTTATCATTTCAAATTGCCATCCACCTCGATACTCTTTTCATTTTCGCCGACACACCCTCCAGTCGTTTCTTTCATTTTATGATGGTTGGAGCTTAGTGAATGTAGCATAATTTCAAGTATTCAATTTGTGAAGATTAGTAATCCGGTGGCAAACGTTTCATGGGTTCTTGTTATTTCAAACCGCTTCTGAAGTGTCTGGTGCATTGTGCTTGTTTAAGAAACTATGATAATGCAAACTTTCTCAATTGGAGAAGGGAGCATTGGAGAATATTATAGACTAGCAGATTCTCACGGTGCTTGGGAGGTTGAAGTTGTGCCAACCTTTTCTCCAGGGTTATCGATGGCCTGGACACGCTGGACGAACTCGAGAAGGCACCTGTGAACCCAAAGAACTATCGGCCTCTTCGAGACATCAGGCTGAATGCCGTCACCATTCATGCCAATCCCTTTGCCAAATAAAGCCGTTACTCTGCACTAATGCTCTCTTATGTTATACACAAGAGGAGTACGATTGGTTCATTTCCTGTTGTGTGAAACCTTGCTTCTATTGCTTCAGTGAAATTGAACTTCAAAAATCACCTCACTGCCCCTTAATGAAAATATTACACTGCTAGAGCCTTTTTTTTTTTACTTTCACAGCCAGCAATGACTAGATGTTAACTAGGCAAAGGGATTGCATACTAGCAAGCAATAAAACGTCATGAATAAGAGACAATGTCGACTGGTGGAACCATGAAGTTTGAAAGTTGAGGTTGAAACATCATTTCAACCGCATGATCGTCGTTTGTAGCAACGTACGAATGTCAGTATGGGTCTTGGGCTGCCATGTTGCTCCATGGTGATGTAGCAAAAGGTTGAGGGAAATTTATTGTTTTCTTACAATAGGCGAGAAAAATTCACTATCACTGCATCAACTATCTTAGAACATGCTTTTTTAGAGTACTTTTATGTGAGGAATTTGCGTAAAATCCAACACGTTTTTCCCCAAAAAACTTTGCGTAGGCATACTGTTTTCGCCAACCTATCGGGCCCGGTAGACATTCGCTAGTGGAATAACCATCGCAATCAGTTAGCTAAATATTTTAAAGGGGCAAAATATTGATGGTCATCGATTTTGATGAAGTTTTCACCGTGCACTAAATATCCACGCCTGACTATGTCTGCAATGTATCTTATCAAAATAATAATTTTCTTTCGAGAAAAAATATTTTGAAGTTTACGCGTACACCTTTGGATCGCTGGCTGCCGCTCTACTGGCAACGAGCAGGGGCACTCGTGATGTCAAATATATTCGAGAGCAGACGACGCTCCGTCCTCCACGGCGTGGTGCGTTGTAGCGATGGCAAGCGTCTGTAGTTTTGATGATCGTCTCTGGTTTAGGCTATTTGTGGCACGTGGTGGAGGTTGGGGCTGAATTGGTGATGTGCTGTAGGGCGCAATAGTGCCACGAAGAAATGCGGCAGAGCGACATCTAGTTGGTGACCGCACGAGACACCTCCGCGATGGAAGCGGGTCCGAGCAGTGCAACGCGAACGCTGGCTCCTAGTGTTCGCATCGTACTAGAAAACAGTCTGCATTGTGCTATCAAACAAAACCTTCCATACCGTTCTGCTTCTGAAGTGGTATCCGTATCCACATGTCGGTGGATTGCGAGTGCAGAAGCCACGGGCGTTGCCCTCGGAGGCGATGCCGGCGAATCAAACGCAAACGGCGAGTTGTCTGAAATCTCGTGCCGAAAAACTTGGGATATTTTCTGGTCATTGCTCGACTAAAACAAGCTCGATACATCTTAGTCCACCTCAATCAAATAGTTGACTGGGGCCAGCTTCTTCAACACCACGGATGGTCCTCTCCACTCGGCGTACACCTTCTTTTCTATCGACGGCAAAAGAACGAGGACCTGGTCGCCATCGTGAAACTCCCGGTTCTGGGATTTTGCGTCGTGCCACTCCTGCTTGAACTGCACCTTTGCTGCTGTCGTCTTTACTGGGGCGAAAGTGCCGTCCTATTCTTTGAGGAAACTTCTTCAGATGCTCGATAACCGAGGTTGATTGCAGCCCTCGAACCTCTGGGCCTTCCCACGTTTCTCATAAGACCTCCGACAGGCCTCAAACACTCCGCTCACGCAGCAATTCAAACGGTGGTAATATAGCAGACGATGCCGAAGGCTGCCGCACATCTGCTCAAACAACTAACAGGCGTTGTCAGACGCCACACTAAACGTGCCAGATGTCGGGAAAGGGTTGGAAAGGGAGACACCTGGCTTGTTAGCGTGTTCAGCCGAGCAGCCAAGCCAATCCAGTACAGTCGAATCTCGTTAATTCTAACTCGAGGGGGACAGAAAATTTGTCTGAATAAAGCAGTATGAATTACCAAGAGTTTCCTCCCATAGACACACATAGGATGAGACCTGCATGTTAATTTGAATTATCCTCAAGCTTGAATTAAGAGAGTTTGAATTACTGTCGAGACCGGATATAACGAAGTCAACGGGAATCGGAAATCACTTGGCTATATCCGCTATTTTGTTATAACCGACTTCGATTACGAAGTGCAAAAGGGAATGGGAAATCGTGATCGCTTCACTGTAGCCACTATTTCGTTATAATCGGTCTCTACAGTAACGAGATTCGACCATAGTATGGGCAGGGCAATCGATTTGTGGGCGGGGCTTAGAGCAGGCTGTGACCTTGCCTCAATTGCATCTCGCAGCATAAATATTGTGAAAATTGTTTTCTGTTCGTGCAAAATTACGTTAAAAAAAGGTGCCCCTTCATGCTGTTTAAAGTAAAACATATTTTCATTGCAGTGCCCCTTTAAAAATTATCCTGTTGTACAGGACTGGTGACTAACGGGGAGTATTGATACCATGTTTTCTTTAATAGGATAATCATGGAACAGCCCCATGAAAACCTCCAATGCTTCTGTGAACACAGTATGCATTGTTCCTTCAATCTACAAAGCAAAAAAGAAGTTTTGAAAAAGAAAAAGGATGCTGGTTTATTACACAATATCGGCATCCTGAAACATTCTCTCTACTGAACACACACTCGTCTTTCCTTCTTTGCCATTATTCGAGCTGACGAAGTTCAGTTCGCATTTTCCCAACTACCGGCGCAACACCCTCGCGCATACCCGAGGGAAGTTGGGTTTTTGAGAAACGCCTTAAAAATACCAACACCTCGCTGTTGTCATTACACCGTGTGTCTCACAAGAAACACCCAATTGTACAACCAAGCAAGCTCTGGTCTTCAACGTGCGGCAGATCATTGAAGACCGTCTCCACCACACGAGGCTGCAATCCGGTACGTTGCCCAGAACCATGAAACCTCGCAG
Source organism: Ixodes ricinus (assembly GCA_037355805.1). Classification (NCBI taxonomy): domain Eukaryota; kingdom Metazoa; phylum Arthropoda; class Arachnida; order Ixodida; family Ixodidae; genus Ixodes; species Ixodes ricinus. Next base: position 79,482 of record JAZHYW010010905.1, on the reverse strand, counting down.
AAGACGACGCAAACAAACACCAAACGTGCCACCTAAACGCAGAAATCAGACAGCCCGAAAAAGCGCAAAACCTCTAAGGTGATTTGTGCAATCTGTACGTTCACAACATAAAGGCGGCTCTAAGTTACACCGAAAGTAGCGAGAGGAACACATCGGAAACAGGTTACGTGAGCACACCAACATAAAAGGCCACTTCTGAAGTCATCGGCCAGCGCTCGAGTCGCGCAAGATTACGTACGAGTTTGTCTGCGATGGCCCTACAGCCTACTTGTGGCAGTTACAAGCTTTTGACTCTCGTGCACAGCCACTATGCCACTGCAGCAAACACATGGAATGGAGATGCTTTGCGCACCGACAAACCGCAACTTGCGACGGACGGTCTGGCGCCGAGAAATGTCGCGCTGGGCCTCTATCGAGTCCCTCCCAACTGGTTCGTAGACTAGAGTTCATGAAAGGGAGCGCTTTGCTCACCGTCGGCATTCTATGCCCCGTGCGTCGAGCGGTCGCACACGACGCAAACCGGAAAGCTTTTACGAAAAACTCTTTATGCCAACACAGACAAGTGTTGCGTTAGCGTGAGAAGCGATGCGTCCTCAAGACGTGCAAAGTGTTCCAACATTGAAAAGAGTCTTAGTATACTAAAGATTGTTAAGTTTTGTAGAAAAAACAAAACTGAGAAACAACAAGAAAACGCTGAGAGCACCCGCATCCGTCGCTTTCGCTTCCCGAATGTTACGAGAAGCAATTATTCCTCCGAAAAACGAACGAGAGAAAATGTTTCTTCGAGGAACATCCGTTGCAGATCTCTATTAAGACACGCCGAAACTCTGGCACAATTTCGGCAACCTGCGACGCCAGGAGCGAGGGGTTTCAGGTGCGATAGTATTATTATGACGAGTTGCGAAGCGACGGCATTTACACGAGCATCCGTACGAATCTTGAGGACACCAGGCTTGTTTTTCTCATATAAATAACGCTAGCACCTCGTTTTCACAACGGCCGACAAAGAGGTGTTCAAAGGTGGGCAGAGTCGAGACGAGAGCTCCGCCAAAAGTGCGCATGTCTGAAACCCACCTCGCAGTTCTCGTGCAGACTATGCGCGATCCAGTTGTGCGCGACCTCGCGTAGACTGCAGACGAGAACGAGCGTTGCCACAAAGGTTTGCCGCAATTCGAGCAGAGGTGGTCGCGTTTGGCACAGCGCACTCTCGCACCAATACGGGAGCTTTAACATTCTTAAAACAAAAGACACAAAAAAAAAAAGAAAATACAGGCTACGAGCATTGCAACGAGATCTCTGCAACCACTCTCGTAGTTTAAGGTCGCGTAACAAACCGGGAAAGAACGAAACGTGCGACGGAAAAGAGAGCCAAAGGACCACTCTGGCGGTAGCAGACAGCGTCCATCGAAAAGTCCCGGGCGGGTGAAACTCGCAAGGACGTATGCCAGAATCCGCTGTCACTGTCGCCAACACGCTCTCGAAGTCTGTCGCAAGTCAAGAAGAGCGGGACAAATCCCCTCCCCCAAAGCTCTCCGCTCACCCCACGACTGGCAGTACTCTCCTCTCAACTCGTCGCCTCTCGGCATTTGGAGTGGAGGGCTTTGCGGGAACGGCTTCCCCGGCTTTTCTTCACTCGCAACAGACTATAGACGTCTCTGTCCGTTACCGAGACGGAGTGAAATTCACGGTTTTAAGGCTTTTGCAAAGTCGGAGAGGGACTTCGCAGAAGACACGGCAAACGGTCGTGCCAGAGAGTGGCAGACGACCGAGCGCCGACGGGGGAAGGGGGCGTCGTGGGCGGGTTCGGAACGGAGGGGGGCTGGAACGCCGCTCCTCAGTCGAAGTCGTGGCTGCTCTCGCGCTTTGTCGTCGTGTTGCTGTCGTCGTGGACCTCCCGGTTGCGGAGCGTCTTGGAGATGTTCTCGGTGAGGCCGGTCTGCGTCAACCTGTTCCCACGAGGAACAAAAGAGTGCAGGAGTGTCACGGAGAGCGGGGAAAATTTTAGACGCAGACGCTTACACTGCGGGCTTCATAGCCGGGCTCCTACAAACCCGGGGTTCCCAAATTTCCTCGACCACCCCTCCCCCGAGCGAAGCGCCTTTCCAGTCTAAGCGCTATTTTACCGAGCTTAAGCCACCCATTAACGCGAACGGTAAACCCGCATTAAAGGGGCCATGCAACGATGTTTGGACTTCAGCCAAATAATTGTAATAGTTGTTTTCTCTCATGTCTGGATTAAAGAACTGAAAACCAATTTTTGCTGTGCACGTTAGTTGGTTTTTTAAAAGACTGTCTTACAATTGACATTTTGGGTGCCTCCATACCACTCTCAACTCTTACACCGTCTTCCGAGTAACGTGTGCAGGGGCGTGCACTGGGGACATGGAAGAATCCGGTTGGGTTCTCTTTCAAAGCCTACAGCGCGCGTGGTCTCTGCTTGCAATTGACATGGTGACCTTAAATTAAGTTTTGTCTGATTGGTGTGGAGAGAGAGAGAGAGAGAGAGGGGGGGGGCGGGGGCAAAGCACTAGCTTTGTAAGGGAGTTGGACTGACTTAGTAGCAATGGGGTGAGGCTCAAGGGAGGAATCGTTTTTTTCACCTCGGGCAGATGGCAGCACTAAAACTGAATATACATAGTACAACTTTGTCGATAATATGAGGTTTTCGACACATTTACTCGTGTTGAAACACCAATATTTGTAAGATGTAGCATTATGTTGACCACGTAATGGCACAATTAGCCAACTTATTACAATGCACCCAGGTGTGCGTCACGCCTCAGTTCCCATGGCCGCCACCCCGCAGCTGCGAATCGTAAGTTATTCCCGTTCTTTGCTTTGCTACACCGCAATAGAATCGCGATATTTCGAAAGAATGAGGTGGTTTGTCCATTCCTTTTGGTAAAATACAGAATGTAAAAATGAAAATTGCAAATTCTTTCGAACTTAAAATTGCTGCATCGCCCCTTGAAAGGGATGCTGAACCGAAATTCGGATTTCACAAAATAAGCTTGCAGAAGTGATCAACAGGGCACCATAAACCACGAAACATCCCTCATGTAGCCATATTTATTTATTTATTTATTACTACCTTGAAGGCCCTAAAACAGGGCATTATACAAGGGATGGGCAGCTCATATTTGTAGAACAATAAGAAAGGCATATAAGCATATACACTCACGAACAACAAAAAAGAATCAACAAAATATTCAAACAAAAAATGACAAAAAGTTCACATACGACTTATGTTCAAAAACTGCTAGTTCAATGTGGATTCTAAAAGGTCACCTAGCACTTTTTTAAATACATCTATATTGTGAGCTGTGACTATGTTGTTAGGCAAGCGTTCCATTCATTAATTGTAAAAGGTATGAAAGAGTTAGCGTAAAGGTTGTGGATGCATATATGGGTTGTATTTACAGTTGTTATCTAATCTCGAAAAAAAGAAGTGGGAGGAGGAAATAGTTTATTTCTAATTGTTGGGTTATGATGGTAAATCTTGTAAAAGAGTGTCAAACGAAATATTTTCCGCCTTAAAGTGAGTTCAGGGAAGTTTGCTCGTTTACGCAGTATCTCGAAGCGGATGGCCGTATTTCTGGAAAATAAAGGAGCGAGTGAGGAAGAATGTTGACGTCATCTTTATCACAGAAGAGTTGAGAAGGAGAAGGAAGAGTTGAGAAGGAGGAAAATGGCCTCGCTCCCTTCCCTCTCCGTGCCCTCGCGGAGTCAAAGCGAAAAAGAGGAGGAAATGAGAATCGCAAGGTCACGCGTCTTTTCCGCCTTGTGCGAGCCCGCTCTTCTTTCGCAAAAATATGACGATCCGTTGGAGATACTACCGCTTTATGAGTGACGTTTTGGGATTTGTACCGTCCAGGCTATCGATTCCGCGCTGTTTTCTGAAATTCGATTTTCGGTTCAGCATCCCTTTCACTGAAAGTCATAAAACTAGAAGAAAAATTCGAGATAAGCGATCGAGGTGCCGAATTTTCATTGCACTGGTCGCGCATTGTGCGAATGGATCCCTTGCAACAACCGCGCCAATTGAGTCGACACTCACTCTGCGCAGTGGGGAGAGCAAAACGACGGCAACGAAAGTATAATTGAGCGACGCTGACAAGAGGAGAAAGCAAAACTGGAAAGCAAGAGTGCAAAAAAAAAAAGAAAAATTCAAAGAACCACGAAAAAAGACAGAAAGGAAAAGACAAAGAGTGGAAGATAACCTTGAGCGCGAAGGAGAGAGAAACGGTGGCACCGAATGCCAAGCCAAGATTCAGGGGAGCGGAAGGAGAGAGGAGAAATGTAAGACAACAAACGTCCTTGAGGAGCATTGCAGCGCTCATGGCACAAAAGACTTCTTTTTTTAATGCGAATAGCATTCTTTGGATACTTCACGCACTTTTCGTCTATGTATCTATCTATCTATCTATCTATCTATCTATCTGGCTATCTAACCTCTTACGCCGCGGGTCGATAAATAAATAAAAAAGACCGGCGCCGGCGGGATTCGAACCGTTGACCCTTTGATCAGCAGGCAGACGCGCTAACCACAGAGCTATGAAGGCAGTCATTCAACGCACTCTTAAACACTTGTTTATATCTTTACCATCGCAGCTGCGTGCTCCCATGCACGAGGGCTCATTCCGCCTCGTGAGGCTTAGCACGGCCCCTAGCTCACCCTCTCCCGCGCTCGGGAGAGGGTGATGTAGCGGCCGTGCTCACCCTCACGAGAGCGGAATGAGCCCTCGCGGCATGGAACGCGCGCGCACCGGGTAGCTGTGACAGCGCTGTAAAGAACGCCTGGCGGGTAAAGATTAGGGGATGGGCGAATATTCGGTTATTATGAATAGCCAATCGAATTCTGTTCTATTCAGCATTCGCTTCGAATCGAATTTAAGTATTCGACAAAATCGAATTATTCGACAAAATCGAATTATTCGACAAAATCGAATTATTCGACTTTTCTGGATACAGTCAAACCCAACTATATCGAGCCCGTTTACATCGAATTATTCCTTATATCCAACATTTTTTGTGCACAGTAGTGTTACAGTGATAATATATACCAAAAACTATGGTTGCATCGAACAAAAACAGCAGCCGCTACCGATATATCGAACTGCCAAGGGCGCCGTTTTGCTCTGCAAGCTGGCTTTCCCCGAACGCAGCGGCCGAATTGGGGGAAAGCCAACTTGCAGAGCACGCTGGATTTTTTTTTTTTTGTTTTGGGCGGTTGCGTTTACTGTTTGGAAGAAAAGAAAAAATATATTTTGCGGAGGGAGCGGAGTGTGGGTGCTCCGTGCTCCCTCTCCCCGCTCTGTCCGCAAAAAAGAATTTTTTTCCCAAGTGGTTCACGCGGCCGCCCGGAAGAAAAAGACAGCTTGCTCTGCTAGCTGGCTTTCCCCAACGCAGCCGCCGGTCGTAGGGGAAAGCCAACTTGCAGAGCAAAACGGCGCTCTGCAGGAGAAGGTGGTCCTGCTCGGATGTGCTCAGTGCTCTCGGCAAAGTTCGGCGCTAATGCGCGAATATAAAAGGCAGCGGCCTCAGCATTTTGGAGTCCGTCGATAGCGTAGAAAAATATCGTTATCACGGATGCAATGAAGAAACAGCAGCAGAAGATGCAAGACTACTTCATTGTGTAATATTTCAGCAGAAAGCGGATTTTTAAGAGTCAAATTCATTAAAACTGTTATATCGAATTACCCGCTATACCGAACTGGTAGACGTTTTGCTGCGAGTTCGATATAAACGTGTTTGACTTACTCTGGCTTGGATTTCTGGCCAGGTGGCGCAAGCTTCTGACCATTTTCACCATTTCATGCTCCCGAACTTCGATACACTTGAAATTAACAATTACAGTACCTCTAATACCAAATAAGGGCAAATATAAAAATATGGTTTAAACATATCTTGTGGTATTTGTTGCTTGTACTATTCGAACTATTCGATTCGAAATTATTCGGCCAAAATCACTATTCGCTTCGAATTCGATTCGGACCCAAAATCCTCTATTCGCCCATGCCTAGTAAAGATATAAACAACCGTTTAGAGTACCGTTGGTTGAGACTCAGCTGAGACGCCAGAAAGTCTGGTCGGTACCATTTTGAGTGTTTGTGCGTATGGCGCGTGCTTTGCTCGCCTTCCTAAGTGACACAAACGCACGTGCTGGGCTGCGGAGATCGTGCGCAGGGCTGTGAAAGTGTCAACAAATTTAGAATCGCCTCAAGAGTGGGCTGGCGTATCTAGAGTGTGCTGGCCACCTGACGAACGCGCATAACTCCGCACCGTTTGATGCTATTCGCATTAACGTAGATAATCATTCCCAAAGGATGGGTTCTGCTGATTTTTTTTTCCTTTTTTTGTGCACTGTAGCATGCAATTTTTTTTTGTGTGTATTTGATTTGGATTGTTTTTTTGTCAATCTAATGCATGTGCCACCAGTTCCTTGTTTGCTGTGCCCTGCCTGTTTCTTTTTTCTTTTTTTTTTTTTTTTTACAAGATTTTAAGATATTTGAGGCACTTCCTGAAAACTTTTCAAGTCAAGATAACTTGACCGATATTTCAAAATAGCCGAGTTCGAGTTGACGAGCCACTGCTGTAGCTACGCAGCTTCAAAAGCTCCTCAATGTAAGTGCGCTTTTTTGTTTTCGAGGTCTGTACGCCTCTGCACTGCTCTGTCGGGTCAGTGCCGGAGACGAAGAGTGGTCCCTCTACTGCCATTCGGGCAAATCGGGGTTCCTCGAGATCGAAGGGTATAAGAGCCCCAGGCATGCACTGCGACTTGGACACGCCGTAAATACTCGGGGAGCGCTCGCCTCTACCTTCCTGAAAACTGGGTTAATCTTGGCATGGGCGCTTGTCCGGTCGAATCGGGCGCTCGACGTATAATTTGCAAAATTCCCAAGTTTGGAGAATGTTGGCAGTAGTGGGCGGTTAGAACAAAGCGAGTACTTCCGCAGTATCTTACGGTAGAGACTCGCTAATAACATCTCCACTTACAAGTTAGTCAGACAAACGTAAGGTAGCACTAATGCCTACGTTGGCGAGAAAAACCGAGACCGCGGGTCTTTATAATGGTGGAGGCCGATCGGCTCGCCCGTGTCTTCGGCATTATTTACATGCAGATCTACTTATGATGAGCTACATTTATTATGCAGAAATGGCGAGCTCGTTGATTGCTCTGCATATACACTAGTTATCTCGAAATGGCCAATCAAACGGCAACGACGGTGCAACGTCGTGACGTTCACCCTTTTTCGGCGTGCGTGTTACACCAGACGATCCAACCAAGCACCAAAAGTGTCTCACAATCCTTGAGTCTCCAAATATTTGTTTGTGCATCCCTTTTACTGTGGTTTGACTTATGGTCAAATGAAATACAGTAATACCGTTAATCTCGAACACGGCTATGCCTCGAAATAGTGGTTAAGTCGTAAAATTTCTTTGTCACGGAATGAGCTCCCATAGGCACAATGCATTTTGTCCTTGCCTATCTCGAAAGGTTTTCATGACGGACTTCGGATATCTCGAATACTCGTCAGTGAAAATCGCAAAAATAAAACACAATAAACAACAAAAACTGCTGAAAAAAAAAGAGCGCAAAGTGCAAAAAACAAAAACAAAAGACAGAAAAACGCGCACGAGAAAAAAACAACGCGCAATCGCAAGAAAACAATTAAAAAGCCACCGCAGGTGCGGTGTACGGAGACGCGGAGAGATGTGTGACTCAAAAACGTTGTTTTCATTTTTTTCTTTATTTTTTTGTTGTTTGTTTTGTTTTTACGATTTCCATTTGGACAATTGCTAATCGCTCGCAAGCCGGGACTGCCTGGCGTTCGGTGCCCCCTTTACCCTTGAGCGTTTTGTTCCGCCTGTCTTCCGTTTCTCTTTTGCTCCTGGGTTCTTCCGTTTCCCTTCCCAATCCGGTCGTCAGTCGTCGTAAGTCTCGTGTTTTTTAGAGGTGTCTCGCCTTCGTTTCGAGTGTTGCTGCTCTTTGATGCTTGTCCGTCATTTTTTACGGGTGTTTCGACTGCCTTGCAGTGCCACACGCAGCAAGGGTGAAGTGTTCAATTCGGTCATCGGTTGTGAACTCTCTGATGTTGTTGGCGCCGTATTGACCGTGAAGATGGCGGAGCCCAAACAGTGCAAATCACTGACGCTTGAGAGCAAAGTTACTCTCATCAAAGGAGTTGATGTTGCCGCGATTGTTAGAATTTTTATTTATAACATCGCGTGATCAGAGGTAAATAAATTCCGGTACTTTGCTTATCTCGAAAATTCGATTATCTCGAATTTTTTAACAGTTTTTATGACTGGAGTAAACGAGGTATTACTGTATACATGAAAGGGGTGACCAAGCCAATCACCAGCTGCAGGTATTGTTTTTACAAAAATTAGTATTTTCTGAGCATACTTATACTTCTTAAACTTATTAAAAAAAAATTTTTTTTTTTTTAAATGTGTCACTGATTGATTTCACAGGAAGTCAAGCAAAGGGAGAGCAGTCGCTGTGAAAAGCGAACCGAGGTGCCAACGTTAAAGACGTTGGTAGCTAGAAAGTGAAAAGGAGACTGCTTAGCCCGCTAGTTCCCCCTGTTGGAAGCTTTCTTAACCCCAGGCCAGAGTCGTATATGTAGAGAGTTTGGCCATTCGTTGGGAAGTATAGGAGACAAATGACGAGGCGCCATTGGCCAAAAGCGGGCTGGGCGTGTTCCAGGGCGTCTTCACACATTCCAATGTGGCCAACCAAAAGCCAGAAATAATACCCTGACGGTGGTCGCGAGGAACAAACCTAATAAGTGCGTCGGAGTAACCTCGGTGACTGAAAATATGATGCATGTGATGTTTCAATCATGGTCAACCAAAATCATGGCGGAAGAGTGTGACTAGCAGAACGATCGACATAATCCGTACGCCAGGGGCCGAGGGCCGGGAATCTGCCGTCCGAGGTGTCACACTCTGTCCGATCAAAACAGAGTTGTATTGTAATTGTAATTGTAATTGTAATTTATTTGCACAAGAAGTATGATGTATATGCGACGACGTGCGAGGCTAGGCAGAAAGGTAACAACCCTTACGCTTGTGCGCCTGCTAGCCGGTCGCCGCATACACCGTGGATGAGGGGAAAGGTAAAGGGGAAAAAACAATTTGTGTAAATATAAATAGTAAAAAAAAAAAAAAAACAAGCAAGCAACAACAGTGGTTATGGTGCGGCAGCTCATGAGGTGTCCGACGCCACTTGATGGGAGAAGAGCCTGCACAGTTCTCGGGACTCGTCATTTGACGCCGGTAGAGGGTTGCGAGCGTTTAGTGGGATAGTTAGAAAGTCTTTGATGGCGGCGGGGATGAAAGATTCGCTATGGCGAGTGGTTCGGCCGCGGAGCGGCTCGGGCTGACCTGTCCTTTTGCTGACACGCACCACTGACGCGAGGTGGGACCCCGCAAGCGACCCGTCGAGCAGCCGACAGACCGCACGTACACGTGATGTCCGCCTCCTCTGTCCGAGGGGTCGCCACTCGAGTGCCCTAAGGCGTGCGTTGTAGGAGACGTCCGCTGCACCAGATGACCGGCTCCAGATGATTCGGGTCGCCCGACGTTGGACGCTCTCGAGCCGTTCACGAAGGTGCTGCTGAGCGGGTGACCAGATTGCTGAGCAGTACTCCAGCGTTGGGAGAACGAGGGCCGTATATAGCGACCGCAGAGCTTCCGGTCCACATGGCTTTGTGACCCTGGTTATAAAACCTAGTGTTCTCCTGGCTTTCGAGACAACACCCGCAACGTGGGCCGAAAAGTCCAGGTTTTTCGTAAGTGTGACGCCCAAAATGCACATGGAATCGGAGACTGCAAGTGGAGAGCCGGCCACGGTGTAACAAGGACTGTCGCTCTTTCTACTGTTGGTAAACCGAATTACGCCACTTTTGGTCGCGCTGATCTGGAGGTGCTGCGCTTGTGTCCATTTCTCAATTTCCATCAAATATAGCTGAAGGCAGTTAGAGTCAGCGGGCGACGAGACTGGTGCCACAATGGACGTGTCGTCTGCGTACTGAACTAGAAGGCAGTTGTCACTTCGAGGCATGTCGTTCACGTAGAGCAAAAATAGGGTCGGGCCTAGCACCGAGCCTTGAGGAACTCCCGACGAGACAGCAGATGCTACCGAGCACGAACCTCCGTACAAAACCTGTTGGCTCCGGCCGCAAAGAAACCTTGTGAGCCAGACAAGAAGAGGGCCACAGATGCCTGCTCTAGTGAGTTTTTCAATTAGAATTTTGATGCTTAGCGTATCGAATGCGTTGCTCAAATCAAGTTGAATCAGGTCTGTAGTGACGCGATTGTCCATGTGATTGCTCACGAAATGCGTCACCGTGGCAAGGGCAGTCTCGCAGCTACGGTTGCAGCGAAAGCCATGCTGCGAATCGGACAGGTAGCCGGTCGTTTCCAAGAACTCGAGGAGCTGGGCGTTCAGCACACGCTCGAACGTGCGGCACACAATCGAGGTAATAGAGACTGGGCGGTAGTGCTTCGGTTCGTCGGCAGGCTTTCCTTTCCCCTTGTGAAGCGGCAAGACCCGAGCTCGGCGCCACTCCTCGGGAACCACTCCGCTGTCGAAAATCCCCTGCAGCAACCTGGACGTAGTTGGTAGCACCTGCGAGGCTAGCACCTTAAACCAGAGGGGGTAATGCCATCTGGCCCTGCACTCGGGGAGTTCTTGACCTTAGAGAGCGCTGCTTGCAGCGCTTCGGTGCTGAATGTCACTGAAGGGAGTTCGGGCCGGTTGTCATTGCTGGCAACTGGCTGAGTAGTTGGGGCAGCTGTTGCTTGCTGCACATATGGTGTTGTAGGAGGGGTGCCGGAAGAGCCGTTTATGGTTGAGAAATGATCAGCAAACATATCGGCGACACCTTGGGATGTGTCCACAACCTTCCCGTTCAGCTTGAAGCAGGGTCGCTGGGATGTTGAGCGCTGACGGTTGATGTAGGCCCAGAAGATCTTAGGATCAGTTCTGGCCTTCTCAGCAATGTCGCGGACATATTTTTGATGGGCACGGTAAATAGTGGCCTTCAATGCTCGCTGGTGGTTCTTCGCCAACTCTAGTGCGGTGGGGCACTTGGAACGATGCGCTCTACGAAAGAGAGCTCGCTTATGGCGAGCGGCTTTAATTATGTCGGAAGTAATCCAGGGTGCACGTTTCCGTTTTGACAAGCACACAGTTGTGGGAACACAGTCTTTCTGAATGGCGAAAAGAAAATCGCACCACAGTTCGTAGTTTGATGACCAATCGGGCCCTGACGTGGTCATGCACCAAGGTGCCAGGTGGGCGAGTTGGGCCATGTGACCAAAGTCCATTTGGTCGAACTTCGAAAGTATCCGAGCGTAGTGGCCCGTGCGTGGTAAGGAGACTGCGTAGCGCAGTTCTATGGCCGAATGGTCGCTGCCATGGAGGCCCTCAGACACATCGACGGACTCAATGCGAGTCACGTCGAAGGTAAACACCAGGTCAAGGTGACTCTGGAGGCCATCGCGGGTCACGTACGTGGGATGTCGGCACGCCTGAATCAAGCCTGCGGTAGTCATGGTCTCGAGGAGAATGTCGTCAGAGGTGTCGCGTGGAACAGGATCATCGAACGTGCACCAGTCGACATGGGCGTTGAAATCGCCAAACACGAGAATGTTTGCGTATCGGTCAGCTGCAACAGACTCTAGAGACGAGTCGAGGAAGCGGTATGCTTCTTGGCGGGTGGCGGGCGGACAGTAAACACAACACACAAGCACGGTCCCTCTCGGGAAAAAAAACTCCACAAATAACGCCTCGAGGTCCGTGTGTTCGAGATCCCTTCGGCGGTTGAAACGAAGGCACGAAGGAACTGCCATGAGAACCCCTCCTCCTCGACTTCCTCTATCCCTACGGAGAACACTGTACGTGTCGAGGGGTAACAATTCACTATCGGCGACGCTGTCGTCGAGCCAGGTCTCGGACAGCAAAATAACAGAACACGCTGGAAGCGAGCAAGCAAGAGCCTGCAGGTCAACAATCTTGTTTTTCACGCTTCTGCAGTTATTGTACCAGAACGTGGTGCCTTTGTTGATGCCAGCTGACTTGGACAGCAGCGAAATATCGGGGGCACCAGGTGCGATGGGAGAGGGAGGGTCGGGGGCACTGTCGAACAAGTCGTCTGAGAAGGGAGGCAGTGAGCAAACAAGGCAGAACCATGGATCGCTGCTGGTACCCAACTTGCGGTACTGACTCAGCGACATGTGGAGACAGCCGCGATGAAACCATCCCTCGCACGAGTCACAGCAGACGGCCGCTTGATTGTCCCGTACCCGCGTCGCACAGCTAGCACAGTGACGGGCGTGGCGGCCCGGGTTCGGAAGCGGACGCCAGAGTTTACTCGCACAATGAACGCACTAAACGCGTAATGTAACGCACCCCCCAAGTCGGTTTCCCCACCAAATTCCCCGGCTTTTTTTCCCCCTCGCGTAACAAACGCACCCCCCCGCCTCCACGCGCGCGAAAATGAACGCACTGCTCATCCTGGTGCAGCGAGGTCGCGAATGCATGTGCAGCGTGAGCGAACAAAACGCCTTGTGAAACGTGTTAAAAAAATAAAGATTCAACGGAAACAAAAAAGAGAAAGCATAAGAGACTTTTTTTTTTTTGGCACAGCGCAGTTTGAACCTCGGGTTGCGCGCTGCGCCCAAGGAAAGTAAGAAAGAGAAGCGGAGAAGCCCCTCGCCTAAGCTAAGCGAAACAAAACAGCTTGCGAAAGGCGGCAAAAAATTCCACGGGATTCAAGAGAAAAGAAAAAAACACAAACAAAGGAGCTCTTTTTTTGCTTTTTTTTTTTTGCACAGCGTGCAGGTTGGTTGTGTTGCGCGCGCAGTCGCGGCAAGAAGATAGGAAAGAGAAGCGGCGTGAAGCCATCGCCTAAGCAAAGCAAAACAACTTGCAAAAGAGCGGCAAAAAAAAAAAATCCACAGAATTAAGAGAAAAGAAAAAAACATAAAGAGAAGTCTCTCTTCGCACGACGCAGTTTGGTTCCAGGCTCGCAGCGCTCGCGCGTTAGTAGGTGAGAAAGACAGCAGAGAAGCCCCGAGCGCAGCGAGGTCGCGAAAGCGTGGGCAAACAAAACAACTTGCGTGCATGGCGGGGGGGGAAACAAACGAAACACAGAAAGCAAGAAAAAACACATGGAGACATGGAGAGGGGCTTTTTTTTTTGCAGCATCGCTAGCTTGGCTTCTAAGCCCCGCGCGCGCGCAAAGAGATAAGAAGTTACCCCGATTTTTGCCCGACAAAAGGTCCCTTCATTATGCGAGTAAACACGGACACAAAATCTCTTTACCTCGCGTAATGAACGCACCCCCAACTTTGCTCTCGACGTTTTCAAAAAGAAAGTGTGTTCATTATGCGAGTAAACAGCGGTATCCCCCGCCGAGCAAAGCAGACAGCGGCACGAGGCGATGGCGAAGGCGTGTGTCCCAGGATGCGTCGGCCGGAAACGGTCGGCGGCCTGGTCGACGTGGGACGGAGAGGAAGCACGCGCGTGCACTCGTCGCCGTTGCGGAGCTAGGCCTAGCGGACGGGGTCCCACGGCCGGCTCACACAGAAAACTTGGGGGAAAGCGGATGTAGGCTGAACTGGCCGCTGAGTTGACGCGAAGGGGGCCGAGGTCATTCCATCAGTCACTGCAGTGACGAGTGCCGACTCATCGGAGTCTAAGAATTAGAAGCGAAAATGCAGCAGACGCGAGAGCAGCGTAAACACGCGACCGCTCGCCATTTTTACACAGTGACTGAAAAAAGTTATAGCAGGCACATAGCGCCTGCTTACATCTTTCCTGCATGATCATGACTGAAAGATCACGTGCACCCTATTTCCAACCATAAAGAGCTACTACACTACACACTAAAGCGCTTATTAAAACCATATACGTAGCAACATATACCTTTGATTAAAACAGTTTCTCGCTACCACCGCTAGGGGATTCTTTTAGCCCCTGGTTGGCCAAGGGAGCATGTCAAGCCTACTTTCTGTGTCTGGTGCACATCCCGACCCTACCTGCACCTCCCATTGACCAAACTCTCTTTATACACGGCTCTGCCCCAGGCGTCATCCAAATGCACTCCCCAAAGACTCATACATACTCATCTTGCACAGGGTAGTCTCCCATTTCTGTTATAGTGGATGAGAGGTCAAGAGATGAGGGGAAGCTCTTCCCACCCCCTCCCACTGTAGCAGGCTAACGCTGGACAGGAGGTCGCCTTCTCTCCAGCGTTCGCTTTGCTAAAGTGGAAAGAGGTGGGAGGAGCTTCCCCTGAACTATAGCAGAAACAACCAAGTGAGCTGCTGGTTTAGCCTTTTTACACAACACTTACGTGGAGCGACACCCTTAGCGCAAACATGTGATTGGTAGTTTTTTCTTTTTTTTTCCTAGAAATGAGGGGCTATCGTAAGAAATGTTCACGCGATGGGAAGTGCTCGGTTCCGACTACTAACCCAGAGTAAAGCTGGTGCTTTTCCGCAAAGTAAAACGCAAACAAAGTCAACGACGTCGCATTCGCAAAACGACGTCGTGCGGCGTGCGAAAGACCGCATTACCGACGCTCTCCCTGACAGCGTACGTAACTCGGGTCTAAAAACTTCGACCGAGCCAACTTTGAGTCGAGTCGGACCTATTGAATAGGAATTCCCTCCGTTCAGCTGCGAGGGTACTCACACTTCCTCCATTTCCTCCTCTTCTTGGGAGAGGCGGAAGTATGGATTGGATTGGGTCGGCCGGAACTTGTAGCCGGTCAGGACGAAGAAGACGAGTGTGGCTCCCTCCCGGAACAGCTCGTCCAGCCATTCATAGCGGAAGGGAACCGTGATCTGCAACGCAACGCGTCCGCCCGTGAGTCGCCGCGGATCGATTCTCGGTTCAAAGGGGGAAACGTGAAACGCGTGTTTCGTAAGACGGCACTTCTCCAACTCTAGTCTGCAGACTCCCAGGGGGACCGCAGCAACGGTGCCGTAAATTTGCACTGATTTGGGGATCGCTCCACTGCAGACAGGTAAGAAGGGTGAAACTGTTGGACGAAACGTCTTTGTACGGTCTGGTGCAGGTTTAGGATGGCGGGGCAAGCCCCTCGAAGGACAATAGACATGCCGTGAAATCCGGTAAGAACATCCGCCCGAAATGAAGAGATAAATGTTGAAAAATAGGGGGTGGGCAGTCTTTTGCCCACCCCATATTTTTGGGGGTGAGCAAACCACACTTTTGCCCACCACAAAAAAAAAAAAAAAAAATTATTTTTCTTTTTTTAGTTTTTTTGCTTTGACAGCAACCTTCCTTTTCCTTTTCTATCACTAAAAAATCTCCAGGTTCGTTTTTCTCTTTCACATTAAAAACGCCAGTTGATAATAGCGCTTTGTCCTGTACAGACCTGTTCTTCTACTTGTGCGTGTCTTTTGCGCTCTTGTCCTCTATAATGATGGGCAGTACCTGAGACGCCGACAGTGAAATATTGTTAAAATGAGTGGATAAAAGCCGGGGCAGCCGCCACTGACCACGTGGCACGGGAACCGATACCCGCAGATTGTGGACATGGCGGATTTGAGTTCCACGGTGTGATAAACACCTGGGGAAGAAAGCCGCAGATCTCTGACGCAGCGGGTTCGGGTTTTGCACTGCAACGAACCTGCGGGAACCCGCTGCGACCTCACTCGTCATGAGTACCAGTACAGCACATCACGCTGATGACACGATTCCCATCGTCGGATGTCGTGTCGGACGTTACCAATTTCTGCATGCTCGCTTTACAGTAAAGCCCTCAATTCCTGACAGCCCGTGCAATGGGGGTGACGTTCACGAGCCCAGGAATCCCTGCGCAACTTCGAGCTACTACGTTGTTGGCGTGTCATTGTTCGCTGCTCTCCTAATCGTGGCACTTTGCCTTCTGCTCTCCGTGGGTTCAGGTAAATGTGGCATCGCAAAAGTTTTCGATGGGAAAATTAGGCTGACGAAGCAAACGAATACCCGAGGACAAATGGCATCAACCAGTACCGGAAATGTCCCGTTGAAAGTTCCAGAAAGTCATTCGTAACTTCTTAATAAGATATCAATTAGTTCCAGAACTTCATCTGGTCCGGACTGCAAGCGCTGGTTTTGGGCGGAGATGCATAGTTTATGTTTGCGGCAAAAAAAAAACAAGCACCGTAAATGTTTTTCGGGGACGTACTGTACAAAAGGCACATATTGATTAGTCCGAATTTACCAGAATTATATTTGTCTCAAATGAGTGCAGCTTTCTGAAGAGCCGACTGCCGTAGTCTCAAATGGAAGGTGCCTTTCGTCAAGCACACGTTATTAGACAAAATGGTGGATCGACCGATTATATAACAGAAAATAATGCTTCAGTGAGCAGCAAGTGAGCCTTACCTTCAGGAGGAACACAATAATCCTAGTGAAATAGATGTAGCAGACAATCTGAAAAAGAAGGGAAATTCATGCATCTTGTTACAACAGCGAGGGCAAAAGGTGTCACATTCTTTTGGTCCTGAAAAATTCCTAGATCCCTTGCAGGACATGCAACATGCAGATGCCTCATCACTCCCCTCCCCCTCTCTTCTGCCCTCTCAGAATTCTTGAAGCAAAATGTGTTCCAAGATCTCCAAAAGTGTTCACCGAACACGGAACCCTACAAAGGACTGAGGCCAGGGCTCACCATGACATAGAAGTGCCTGAAGAGCTTGAGCTTCTCCAGGTTGATGGCCGCCTTTCCGTCCGTCTGGGAGGCCTCCTGCAGGTGTCGGATGGACCTGCCGGGTGGAGAGAGAGACGCGCCCGACTTGCGGAGGCCGAGCCAAGACGAGCCAGCCGTGGACTTTGCTAAATTACCCAAGCACCAAGGAGCGTACTGAGAGTGCAGTTAAATGCGCCGCACGTGCTGGCGTCGGCAACAGTAATGGTTCTGAAGCAAAGTTTTCCAACAAATGACATGTATTTGTCAATGCCTTATTTTAGTAAATTACTTATGAGCCTTTTAGACAGGATAAGACAAGCACATTGAGCACGTGCTCCTACGTTCTCAGAATTCTTTTAAGTGCTTGGGTAGTTTGGCAAAAGGTTTATTCAGACTGCTTCAACAGGTCAGTTTACAGAACGCGTGCTTAAACAGTGATACCCTTTGTTTGGAAGTAAACATTCGTTAACTGAAAGCACTTAGCTGGATGGAGGTAAGGGGGATGACAACCCTCCACGCTAAACTAGCTTCACCTCAGGTTACCCTTTCTCAAGGTGATGGCTTGAATTTCCAAATTCATCCAACAACTCCGCAATTGAATTATGTAGAACTTAACCGCAATGACACGGAACACCACTGCTACCGTCGCGGTGTCCCACAATGTCACGGTGTTGCGCGAGCGCGACCTCGTACGACGGTGCACCGTTACGTCGAGCGACAACTGTGCGGACGGGGGATGTTACACGATTCCCGTCCGCTTAATTTCGCAAGAACATATTGCGTCCCCTTTGACGACCCTTTAGTCTGGGGTCCACGTATTTACACTTCATGGGTAGGACCGAAGCATTTCTTAATTTGCGAGGTTTTAAGTGTCGGACCGAGGAAGGGAATCTGGCAGCTCAGGCAACGGACGGGGGATTAAATTCGAGCTCCTGGAAATCTTTCAATGCGCGACCGAAATTTGCGTCGCACCGCGGGCGCCGACGGGCCGGGGGAGCAGAGGGGCTCACCAGACGACGGGGAAGAGGATGGCCCCGCAGCAGAGCAGGTCCACCAGGATGAAGACCCTCCCTCCAGGTGGTGTGCTGGGACTCCCCTTCCTCACTCTCCTCCTATGATGATCTGGGCCACGTTGGCCAGCAGCTGGGCGGAACGGAGGGCGCAGGACGCGTCAACGCCAACTGCCTCGAGGGCGCCTTTGCGTCAACGGACCATTCCCGAAAGGTTAACCTCACTCTTGCGCGACAAAGGCGGTTGTAACGTGGAAGTTTGTGTACGCTCGCTTCGCAACGGTGTTGCAGGGACAAATGTGGCAGGAATCTCGTGCCTCCGGCGGAGCGAACGTCGTGGCGAGCAGTGCGTCCGAAGAAGAGTCTGCCGGGATCGGGAGCTCCGGCGGGGGAGTGTATTGTAACGCAAACGTAAAGTTACTGCACTCGGGAGGCACCCAGCAGACGTGCGTGAGGGGACGAAAATGAGAAAAATATGGAGTACATTTTGACTGCACTCATCCGACGACCCTCTTTAAATTTAGCATTTCTGTAATGCATTTTCGTAAAGGCAAGGTTAGCGAAATGCAAGGCCACCGAGCGAGTTGACTATGTTTAGTGGCGGATTCCTTTGGCAACATGTCAAACTTTCCTTAGGCATCTCGGCCCTTGAACGCATTCTGCGTCGACAAAAGAAAGAGGAAGCTGACCTGGAGCGGGATGACGATCATGAAGATCTTCTTGTCCTTGTCACTCAGGATGTGCTTGATGAAGGCCCAGCCCGTTCCAATCAGGACGATCGTGATAAACAGCAGGGCTCCCTTCAGCCTGCACCCAGCACGAGAAGAACAAGAGCCAAGTTCCCTTTAAATAAATGCTGTACTCACAAAATAAAAAGAAAAAAATAATATTTTTTGAAAAACAATTGATGACAATGTTATAAAAAAAATCTTTCTTTGGAAAAGATTTTTTTTTTTTTACCACAATATTTATGTTGAGACATACTTTGATTTGAAAGCAATTTCGAAACATGCCTTTTATTTCAGACGCTGACCCCAAAACAGAAGCATGTTTTGGAATCACCCCTAACTGAAAATGAGCCTCACAATCAAAAACATTGTGCTGAAAATTTTTGTTTGTTTTCTGGGGTGTTCAGATTGTGACATTATTGTTCTAACATGGATCTTCAGAAAAAAATAATGTTTCTTAGGTGGGCAGTGTCCAGTTAAGGAGAAAATTGTGGCAACTAAGCCCCTAAAGGCACATTACGTTTTCTTACATTTCATTATGAATCACCAGGGACATCCCTGCTTTGAATGTTGCTCCTTCAACCGGTTGCCATGCTTCATACGAAGTACAAATGCCACAAGTGACTCTCGTCGTAAGCAGACGTAAGCTCCCGTAACCTTGCATAACGTAAGAGAACGGTGCTGTGTGAACCAGCCTTTGAAATCGTCGTTATTTGGCCTCAGGATTACGAATATCGAGATTATATTTCAGATTGAGTCCAAGCAGCCACAACGGCACTTGCGAAATAGCGCCAAAGCCCCTCCTTCCCGTCGCGTTCAGTTAGAGGAGGGACCCACGACGTACTGCACAGGGATCTCAACATTTCCGCGCTTTCCGCAAGCCTTACCCAAACTGTCAGAAACGCCATATCTGTTCCCTCACAAGTGGCAAGTGCAGGGCAGTTGAAGCCTCTGGGTACGGTGTCACACCCAGCGGTTCGTTTTTCGACTTTTCTCGCGTCTATCGACACATTCGGGTCGAATGCTTGAGATATTTAGATTCACGGGACAAAAATACGCTAGAATTCACCTAAAACTCATTCCTTTCAAGAAACTCTTTGGCTAGGCACCAAACCATTGTTTCACCATAAATTTATAAAGCCAGAATAACTGAACTTTACGCAACCACTTTGTACGCCGAAGCTCGCTTTCGAAGTCCAAAGTAATTGCGACAGATGGAAGGCGATACAGTGAGACCAAGGAACTCCGCCTCACAGATGCGTGATGTAGAAGAGCACGGCCCACGCTTCGATGGGGGAGCCGTCCTTCGAGATGAAGTGGTAGTTGATCTGGGGAAGACAAAAACGTGTCTCAGCGAGCTTCGCCTTTTCACAGAGGGGCACACAGGGCATGCCGTACAACCAGGTCCCTCACCCCGTGAAGCAAGAGGGAACACGACTTGACGAAGACAAGCAGGCCCATCAAGAAGTGGATCTTGTAGGCCTCTTGCCTGAAAACAGAAAACAATTAATGTAGGGTGCAGCTCGTCTACAAAAAAAACATGTTACAATCACCAGAGAAACATGTAGGTAGGATAGGCAGCCAGAAACTTGGATTGCGCAAGCAAAACCTTGGGCTGCTGTACATGATCAGGGAAAAACGGCTGTGCTCGCAAGTTCTAGCTATGGTGGTACGGCAGTGTGGCAGTCATGTTCCCTAGTTCTAGGGTGATAGACTATGTCATAAAGATTGCAGCAAAGAAAAGTTTCTCTTAGATGAAATAATATTGCTAAGACCTAATGATGCTCATATCTGACAAAATTTGGATCACTTGGGCAACCCAATGTGGCCGCGTTCTGCTGTTCCACGTTGGTCCCCGACATGACAGCCATTTTGATAGGCGTCAATGCAACCCCTTTAGGCCATGAAACTTGCAGATAAGACAAGGACAAAGAGAAAGAACATACGCAACAGGACAGGCACCGCATGTTCCTTCTCTTTGTCTTGTAGCGCTGTTTTTACCCCAATCATGTACAACAACTACGACCTAGCTCAATCTGTCTTGGGTTGTGCAACCAAAAACGTGGGTAGCACAACCATAAAACATGGGCCGAGCAACCTAAGTTGCACAATCGAAAAACACTGGTTGCATAGCAAAAAGAGACATGACTTACGCAACAAAAAAGAACAGGCCGAGCAACCAAAAAACATACTCTGAAGAACAGAAAACGCGACTTAAGCAACCGAAAAACGCCGGTTGCGCAGCCAAAAACATGACTCGTGCAACGAGAAAGCTTAAGTTGGGCAATCAGAAAATATAGGTTGCAATAAAAAAACATGGGCTGCCTAATCAAAAAGCGCGGGTCAAGCACTCATAATTTCGCAGGTTGCACAGCCAAAAAACGCGCGTCGCAAAACGAAAAAGCGGGGACCAAACAACCAAACTCGCGCGACCAAAGAAAAACGGAGGAAGGGGTTGCGCAAGAAGAGAAGCGGCGTCCCACCTCCTCTGGCGCAGCACGTATATCCAGTAGCAGCCGACCACGAAGAAGACGACCGACATGAGGAAGTAGACCTGGGGCAGCGGGATCTCTCCCGCCGACAGGTAGCTGCCCTCGTTCCTCTCGGAGATCACCACCTGGAAGGGAAGGCCGGACGCCGTCAGAGCCGCGGGCGCAGACAGAATGCCTGCGACGCATCTGGGACACCCACACCCGCTCATACTCTTCGTCGGGACTCGTGGCGGACACCGCCGGGATGGCAACATCTGGCGGCGCGACGCTCTGGCTTGTGCGACGTCGTTTGTCGCCACTTCAGTAATGTTTTCGAGGACGGGACGCCAAACGCATCAGTTCAAGTCGCATTTAGGGCACCGGTGTTGACTTCAACTGTCAACACTACCGAAATAACTTTCCAAACCCGAATAAGATGAAACCACTTTACGACGGTTCTTCTCCGTTCGAACAAACATGATCTGTTCCCGGATGCTGCAGAAAAGAAGACGCGTGGGCCGCCTTCATAAACAGGTCTAGAGACGAGGAAACGCGGCACCATCGTGTGCCGCTTGTATCTTCCCAGCTCTAAGCTCGCATGCAATAAACGAACGATCCTGGTTATGGCGTCAAAAGTAGGGAAGCTCGAGAGCAAAACGGATGTTCGGACGTAGGCTTAATGCGATGAGTCAGATCCGTCCCTCTGCGAAAGAGAGCAATAAGCCGCTATAGTCTGTTGCAGGTTAAGAATGGCGGTAGAAGCCCCCCCCCCCCACAAAGCCTTCTGCTCGCCACGATTTGAGACTTCCTCCATTCTACTCGCGTCCCGTCACGCATTGGCTCTGCTAAAGGAGGAAGGGTGGAGGGCTATGTGGGGGAGCTTCTTCTGCTATTCTTAGTTAACCTACAACTTACTATAGTCTAAGTCAAAGTGCATTAAACACCACACTTACTCGAATAGCAAAAACATGCTAAAATCACATGTTACATGTACTCGTGCACGGTCAAATCCGGACATGTCGAACACAAAGGGGGTCACAAAGGAGCGTGACCTACCAATAGTTCGATGTATGAGTACTAGGGGTGTGCGAATACCGAATAGTAGTTTTCGAATCGAATACCGAATCGAATCAAGAAAAAAAAGCCGAATATCGAATCGAATATTGATTTTATTTATAGGAATTTTTCAAAGTGTGCTGCGAATTAGATTATTATATGTGCAGAGTATGCACCTGGTGCAGAATATGCGTCTTGTACAAAACAAAAGCCAAAATGTAAAAAAAGTTCTGGGGAAAAAAAAAAGCAATTGTTGGACGTTAAGCACTAAAGATCCAAAATTTATGGTGCAAACATTATCTATCTACCCTAAACGTCACAAAAAACCAAAGTTACAACTACGCGTGCCGTTTTTTCTCTTAAAAGCACAACCTAACATTGCGACTTTTTTTTAAATATTTGTATATCTCAAAAAAGGGGCATTTTGCGATAGTTGGTCTCCATTTTAAGGAGGAAAAAAAGGCACCCGGGATTAGATTTTACATAAATAAACAGATAGGTGTTTAATCTGAATAAAAAGGCTTAAACAATATAATCTTAAGCAAGAGAAAAAGAAACGTGGTTAGGTGGCGCAAGTCACCAACCAACTGCCGCTATGCATCCATTTTTCCGTCTATCTATCCTGTTTTAAGGTCTGTTCACACGATGCATCCTTTAGGCGCGCAACAGTTCCGCGACACTCAAGTTTCGCGAAATGTGCTCGTTCACACGTACCACTTCACGTGCAACAACGATGACGTTTAGACTCGCGAAAATAGTTTCGGTGTTGACCATAATGTGCACTTCAGTTGAAAGCCAACCACACAGGCAAAATTACGTGGTCAATTACAGTGCCGTAGCTAACAAAATGACTTTTTGAGATTTATCGAAACCACTGCCATCTGGACCACCCAGTATTTCCGAACGTGACACACACACACCGATGCACCGTTTTGAGTGAGCTCCGAATCAGATCGCTATTTATCTGGGGACCTGCTTTGTGCATTTTATGCAGTCAATTCACTTTAATTTTTTTTTCTCACATACTGCACTACTTGGAGCGATCTTGCATGTGCGCAAAGCCGATTGAGGCGGCAACCTGTACGTGCAGGACATGTGCCGGTGCCGAGCCCGTACGCAGCCATTTCATTGCCAAAGCTCCTATCAATGCACATGGTATTCATAGAAACGCTACGTGCCCAATCTGGTTACTTCTCGGCGCCCATGTCTGCCCCCATTTTACTGTGCCAACTGTTTCAGAGAGTGCACATGGTTTCACGTTCGCTTGTAAACAAAGCAAACTTGGTTTTAGTTTACTCGATGCTCTCTTATCCAGTGGTATCGTCGCGACAACAACGCTTTGAGCACTACTCTAATCTTGCCAACTCCCGCTAATTGTCTTCGTCCATCGCTGGATTTTTTTCCGATATGCTACTCACTTTTCCTTCAGTGGTGCTTGACGTGCTTGCGGAAGCGCCGGCAGTATCCATCGTTCGTGGTTTCGGTTTTTTCGGATTTGGCTCGGCTACAACACCGGCAGTGAAGTGGTCTTCTCAAACAGCTCGCTCCCCCTCGAAGGCCACGTGAGAGCGTTTCTGAGCGGCCATTGGCGGCGCCCTCAGAGTGATTGACAGGACTCGGCAAAGTTTCAGCAAAAGCTCGCTCCAGAAGCGAGGTGTGCGCGCAACTTTTTTAGATGCGCGCGTCCTTCTCGGATTCGTTCAGACGGCGCAACCATTTCGCGAAACTACATTTCGCGACACTAGATGCGCGAGAAAAATGCATCGTGTGAACGAGCCTTTAGAGAGCCTTGATTTAAAAGAGGGAGCAACTGAAACTGAAACCACGGAGACGGCTCCTGCACAGATTGGTCGTAAGTGTGCATGTGTTGTGTTGTCGCGTGGAAAGAAGGTGAGCAAACAGAAGAGCGACGACGCCTGCCCTGCCTGCCCGATCCTGATCGACGCTTTCGTCTTTTCATCACGTTCTCGCAGTTCGCAATTCAGACGCAGGTATCAAACTGTTGGAAACCCTCTCAAATCTAGGCACACTATTTTTCCGTTCCGTTTCGTTCCGAATCAGAATTTGCAGTTTCAAAAGAACGACGACGATAAGTCTGCTGGTTTCATCGGCGTGGTAACGTGGTTTTCTTCTGTGATCGTGCAGTGGTGCAGTCGCCGATTTCTGCGAGTGCGGCAAGTGTGTTTTACATCGGCACTTCAATTTGAAACGAGGGGCTTTACTCGTGAAAAGAATTAGGCTTGGTGCGGAATTCCTCTCTGAAGCGGCGAAAACGGGATGTTTCGGTTGTGATTCAAGGGCAGATTGTGTCACGATCGTGAGTAAATCTGCGTGCTATAAAGTTTGTGGCGTTCGTTACTTTTCTTTTTTCTAACCTGTGCGTTAGATTTTTGTGGAATGGTAGGACCAAGAGGTGTTTCTCGCATGGTCTGTCTAACATCACGGCGCTTACATCGGGAGAAAAAACGGCATTTTTGTTTGCTCTGCGCCGACCGCGCGTCTTTGGCCGAATATATAGAATATTCGAGTAACCGAATACTAGGAATTCGATTCGCGAATCGAATTATTCGGGAAGTTTCTAATCGATTCGAATTAGTATATTCGGGTATTCGCACACCCCTAATGAGTACACCAAAAATCTCATGCATCTCTAGCTAGTTAGTTGACATTGTGACAAACGTATCACAATTATTAAAACTTACTGACTTCCATCCTCTCTTCCACGAGGAAAGAGAGGACGGAAGGCAATGTCGAAAGGTTGCTCTCCGCGCGGTGCATTACCGGCACATTTCGCAACATTCTGCACAGACGGTTGGCACTGCCGCAAATGCCGAAAGCCGCGAGGCTATGCTCTCGTTTCTGTCAGTGGCATCTGCTAGCCTCCAGACACGTGAGCCGATTGCAGAAACAGCGACGGGGTGGTTCAACGTACCGAATATTCCGGTGACAAGAAAGCAACATAGCACACGACGTCCCCATACTTTTACGTGGGATTTTCGAGAGATCGGTTCGAACGAGTGATACAGACGATTCGAAATGCCAGGATTAGATGTAAGTGGGCTCGACTGTACTAACGGAAAAATGGCACACACTTTTTTTATTTCAAAATGCGATTCATTTTATGAATTTCCCGGTTCACGTGCACTCGGAACCACAGAGTCGACTGCATTCGTATTTAATTTACGCGACGCTCTAAATATTCCGAGTCCCCACGCACACGAGATTTCGCGACTCGTGCGTCTGCGCTCGAAAAATGGCCCACGAACCCCGTAAAAAGAAATCACTCGCCGAAAGGTTGGCCGAGCTGTTGGTGAAGCCCACGGGACTCGGGTAGCAGTTGTGGAAGTAGAGGCTGTAGAGTCCCTCGTAGGCCTCCTTGTCCACGTTGACCTCGAACTGCAATGAAAAGGCTCAAACGTTAGGCTCACAAATCCTCGGCACGGAGTCTCCGAGCTCGCTGCACCCGAAAGCACCCTTTCCGAGTCTCGAGCACCAAGAACGGTTTATACACAACAGTCTTAGGTTGTCCATCGTTCGTTTCTCTCCAGCATACGAAACGAAGCTGCGAGTTTCGGAAAGTCCGTCTATGCCGTCCGAAACGTAAATCCGTTCCTATACGCCGTTCGCCTCACTTTGCTAGGCCGACTTCGTTGCACCCCGTTTCACCTTTCTCCTCGCTTTTTGGCCGCTTATCAAACTCGACACCCGTAAGACGATATTTGGCGGCGAGTAAATGACGCTAAGGCGAAAGTCTTATCTTACGACACTGCCGTAAAAGTTTTGAGAAAAGCGAACCGTCACGCAGAGAGTTTTTCCCCGAGGCACCAAACCTTGCCGTCGACAGGCGTTGCCGTCAAAGGAATGCCCGGCACGTACCTGAAAGCTGTACACCGTCACGCCGTCCACGATGTCCCTGCGAAGTGGGAGCGAGACGTTGTCGCACCGGCCCGAGGACTGCTTCTTCGGTGGGACCTGGGTTGCGGTTTTGGGTGTCGCTGGAGCTTTCTGCACCGCGCTCAAGGCGTCAACTTGATGCACCACGTCGGCCTGTGGCGCGACGTCTTTGCCGCCGTCTAGAAGTGAAACATGCGGTTACCAAGAGCCCTTCGCCAATACAATTATAACCCACCGCTTCCCTCCCCCCAGAATGAAGACAAAATGGTGAAAAACATGAAGTTGACTATCTTTGGGAATGGTACAGGAAAACTTTATCAAAAGTTAATGATAAACACGGGGGCACCCTCCACAAACCACGTGACACGGAAACCGATACCGCAGGTCGCAGACACGGCAAGTTCGCGTTTCACGACGTGATAAACACGCGGGGAATTCGCTGCATACTCCTGCGTCATGGGAAAGGATACCGCAGTCTGCGGATGCAACAGTTTCGTGTTTCACGGTGCGACAAACACGCGAAAACTGGCTAGAAACTTGAGTGCCACGGAAACCGATATCGCATGTACGGATTACGGACACAAAACGTGGGAACTCGCTTGTCACACATAACGGCACCACAGATCGTGCAGGTGATGTGATTCCTGTCGGACAGGGGGGTTACGAAATACGGAAATCAGATGTTGAAATATACAGTGCCTCGTGTTTTAGATTGCCTGACTGAATTGAATGTAGAAGTTTTGAGTGAAACCCCAAAAAATGTATGTTCCATGTTTGTGAAAGCGCCCCTGGAATTTGTAAACCTAGGTAAATCGACTACTTTTCTCTCCCTCTCCCCCACCTAATGTTGTTAATTTTTGTGTTATAAGTGTGCTTGTGAAAAATGTTATGTATAAGTATATGCTGTCCTCCTTTTGCTGCAGTGGAGAGGCAGAGGCTAGTCAAGCAACAACTGAGTTGCTTTTTTCTCTTTCTCCCCTCTCCAAATGGAGAGAAATAAAGAGTTTGAGTTTGAGAGGTTCTGATGTTTCGGAATTTTCGTGGTACGAACATTTAGCCAAAAACGGGATGGGCACGCGATCTCTAGGGCATCCTTACATGATTCTATGGTACCCCCACACAGATACCTAGAATAACTGAATGTTGCCGGCCTACCGCTTTCCAAAAGGTTCACTTCAACTGGAGGCCCGAGCCAAACTGGCTTTCTGACCAACAAATAATAATAAACTTAAACCTAAAAAAAAAAAAAAAAACAGGTTGGAAGATTGTAGGCAATCTGTCTTTCACTACAGCTTCCTATATTGAGAAGGCCGCAATCTAATATTATGTACTGCAAAAGGAGAATTGTGGCCTGTTGGCCCACTGGCTAACAGGCACTACGACTTCTATGCACCTTGATTAGATCTCACGGAGCTGCTATTTTGAAGCCATCAACTGCAGTGCCCCGATGCAGTGCTAGAAAAGAAGCTTCAACGTTTCATTACTGGGAACATTCGGCAATTCTAGAACTAAGTTACGGCTAACTACAGTAGGACTAGTGACACTGTTGGAGCTGTCGAAGAGAGCGGGTTAAAGCAACTCTTCGATGCACAAACCAATATAGCAGGTACCATAATTTTCCGAGTGGTCAGCGACGGATGCGTCATTGCCTCCTTGGCAAAAAAACACTTCCAGAAGCCGGGCACGTTGTAACGGGCAAATGTACTCAGACATACGGGACTTTACCGGAAGGCGATTGAACAATGGCACTTGGAAACAAATGTGGCAGGGACTGCATGCTCATGAAATGTTTGAAGGGGAAACATGACGAAGACTCAACCAGAAAGGAGCATGCTCAGACGACCGGGAGCGGTCAAAAGAATGGAGGTTCCCCACGCACCTAGAGCGACTTTGAGCACTTCAAGGCCCGAAGCCAGTTGCCGCTCACAATTTGGTCCGCTCCCCCGTCTCCGCTCGCGCAATTTTAAATTAAAAACAAAGCGT
Organism: Ixodes ricinus; assembly: GCA_037355805.1. Lineage (NCBI taxonomy): Eukaryota > Metazoa > Arthropoda > Arachnida > Ixodida > Ixodidae > Ixodes > Ixodes ricinus. Next base: position 51,622 of record JAZHYW010010905.1, on the reverse strand, counting down.
ACAAACTGATGGAAGCATCGTATAAAGAATGTATTCGATACGAGGATGCCACTCGATAAAGGAGGAGAACGTCATTTCTTCGTTCTCCGAGCATTCGGGAGTGAGACTGGAACGCAGTAGACGTTCACTACAAGACGGCGCTCTAGTTGGCATCACTCCGTTTCCTATGCGAATACATTGATTAGTGCTCAGTGGGACCTTCCCATTTTGAAGCGAATCCGTACATAAAAAGAGAAAGATTTAGTTCAATAGCTACCGCACCGATATTCGGTGGTTTACGGCAATGTTTCTTTGCAACTGTATGCGCGCGAAAATATTCCGTAGAAACACCAACAATGTGGCGCTTGGGATGCGTCTCTGACTGGTGCGTTCGACGCATTCCTCCTTGCGGTCTGTCAACTTCCGCCCGACGACATTGCAATCGCGTCGTGTCGCCGCCTGCCGCGATCCAGCGGGTGGCACGGCTGTGGCTAAAGAGCAGCTTCAGTCGAAAACGAAACCAAACGAATGACGGTATCGCTTTAGTGGCACGAAATATGATTGCAGCCGAAATATTACGTCGAAGTGAAGCCGCGTACTCCGCTAAAACCGATTTTAAAGATGCAAGCAGCTGCTCCTTAGCGGGCGGCAAGCAGGTCAGCTTTCGGTTGAGGAACGCCGGCGCAGCAACCCCGTGACGTTGCGTCGCAGTGCTGTCGATTGGCCGTACCGCGCACCGCAGCACCATGGTGGCGTAATGTCGCGGCCGCACAGCTGACGATCGGTGTTGCCATCCCTTTAGCATGTAGTTTCGCTTTTACCGCAGGCACTCGAAACCAAGCCTTGAGCCACTATATTTTTTAAACTATGCTTAATATAGAAAAAAAAATTACACCTTGCAATTTAGGGGCATTGCTTTAGCTGAAAACGGTCCTAATACCAAATTAAAAAATATCGACTGGAGTTGCCCTTTAAACGAAACATGCAAAGGAAAAAAAACATTTTTTTTAAGACAGCTTACATGGAAAAAGAATGTAATAAAACAAATTTACAACAAAGGAAAAAACATTTCAGAGCTATATTTACGGCGCAAAATGAATTTGTAGTTGATGCCCGCGAGAGCTGCCGCCGGTCAAGTAACAGACCTGTGCGCCGCCGCCGCTGTCAATTTTTGACCGGCACACAGGTCTATCACGTGGTGCTGGCACTCTTTAAGGAGCTTCTTTTGGGCAAACGAAGATAGATAAGTAACTTTTAGAGACCATACGAAGCTTCTGAAAGAGCGCAAGCATCATGTGATAAATAGCGGCCAATCACGTGATAAAGAGTGGCCACATTTACGCAGAGCCCGTGGGCGCCAACTACAAACTTGTTTCGCGCAGTCAAAATAGCTCTAAAAATTTCTCTTGTTTGCTGTAATTTCGTTTTAGGACCTTCTTTTCTCATCCAGGCTATTTAAAAAACAAAAGTTTCTTTCCTTTGCATGTGTCCTTTAAAGGGCCCCTGAAAATAATTTTTTTTAACAGTCTAGTTGGGACACAGGAAACAAAAAATTAATTTTATGCGAAAAAAATGTTTAGAACAATATTGACGGTGCGACATTTATTGTAAATTATGCGCATAAAGTCCATGACGTCACGGACGGGTTATACACTCCACCTCAACGAGATGGTCATACACTCTCTCCACCTCAATGGGATGGCCAAACCGATCCACCTCTCCTCCACGCGTCCGAAATGCCGAGAGAAAAAACAAGTGGAAAGGAGGGGACTGCCAACTAAACTGCGTCTCGCGCTGCCACTATTGCACTAAAAAATTTATTTTTTCTTTCGTGTAAAATTTATTTTTTGACACGCGTGTCCCAACCAGACCGTTTAACAAAACTTTTTTTTTCTTTTCAGGGACCCTTTAAGGCAGACGCCTGCAGTAGGTCGCTTCCAACTAGACAGTTCATAGAGGCTTCTCGTTCTCGTTTCGTGGCTGCAGGCACGCCTACTCGCCTCGTGTTGCGGCGTCTGCGCCTTGTGCCTGCTGGGTGTCCCTGCGTGCTCGGTACAGCTGTCCCACGTTGGTCTGCCTGATGGAGCGGGGCTGGGGCTTCCAGTTCTCCTGGTGCCTTACCATCAGGTCGCTGAAGTTGCGGTTGCACCTCACCTTCAGCCGCTCGCTGGGGACACCAAACGACACCTCGTGAGGATGCGGAAGCCAAAGCTCAAACAGGTGCCGCGACACGGTGGCGCGAACGCGACGCCCGCAGTCCGTTGCATTTTTCGTACGAAGCTCGTGTCCATGTTAGTACCCCGCGCAGGAAAGCATCACCAAAAAATATATAAAACGCTGCCCAAGAGGACAGGCCAAAGAGATAAAACGAAGGACAAATGGTACCCTTTTGTCTCGCATTCCTTCGTTTTGTCCCGTCCCCTCGAGTGCTCGGTTTTCATTATTTTCGTATTACCATTTTTTCCTATTAATTTTCGCATAAATTTAATAGTATGAAACTGCTCGGCTTACCGCTTTACAACGCTTCGCTACATTGGGATTTTTGACGACTGCCTCTCGGAGGTCGAAGGAAAGCACCGAGAACTGTCGACTGCATGTTTGTGCCGTGTCGCGCTGTCCCGTTACTAGCAGCCGAAACTAACCGAAAGTCTATATGCACATGAGATCAGCGCCGACGAAACGGATGCACCTACGTCGAGACTTCCTTCTGCCGTTCCCATATCTTTGAAAAGTACAGCAAGCTAAATTTTGTAATACTGGAGACAAAGGGTGTGCATACGGCTTAAGAAAAAACCTCTCGTAAACAAACCGAGAATGCGAGGGAGTATGGCGCTTACCTGCCTCCCGTCGTCTCCAGCGTCAGAGTCAGGACGTACATGTCCTCCTTGACTTCGTCCAAAGGGCACCCATCTATTCGGCCATCCTGGTGGGTGAGAGCAAACGCGATGCAAGTTCGGCCGCTGACAAATTCGAAGGCTGGTGCAGCCAAACCGAGGCTGCCGTCAACCCATCACGACGTCCAGACGATCACGGGATTAAAAAGAGCCCGTAGGGAAAATATCCGGATGCCGAAAAGAAATAAAGAATTCTGAGGAACTCTACGACAGCTTCCCTCCTAGAGAGGAGCACATAATATTTGCACAATCCTAAAACACCATTTTTTTTTTAACGCACTTCAAATTATGGGCGATTTACAATTGTACTTAAAATACAAAAAAAATGTGAGAAAGACGCGAAAAACTCGGCACAAAGAGAGGCCTCGTTCGGAGTCGTAGGTTAGGTGGCACAAGCTACTGCCTGACACGATTAGTACGGCCATCAGATGCTATAATTCGTGCAACACACGGTTTTGCATTCGCCATTTTCTGTCTTTGCGTTCGCGGTTGTCGTTTGTGTTCTTGCGAACTCGGGGGTATCATGGGTCTCTTTCAGATGCCTGGGCTCCGGCACACACACGTTCCGCGCGTCGTGCGTCGGCTCGTCAACTTTGGAGGTGCACACACATGCACGCCCGAGACCGACGGAATGCCAGTATGTCTAGAAGGTCGCGCTTGAGGCGAGACAACTGAAGGGCCCCCCTGCCGTTCTTGTCGGCTGCTTTTGCAAGACGAAACCAACTTTATTACATAGCTTTTTCGAGCAGAAAGCGATAGTTCTAGCCAAGAAAGAAGAAAATGTAACGGCGTCGCATGCTTTGGACATTGCGGCGTCTGGACGGCAAAAAACTCTGGCGAGGCTCCAACGAATTTTCTGCCTACGCACGTTCGGTGAACTGCACCTTACGAGCCAGTGGTGGTGGGCCGTCAATATTTTATCCGCGCGGCGGAATTGGCACAAAGTTATTTCTCGGATATTTGCAAGATAGACGAACCCACGCCATTGGATCGGGGACGCATGAGAATCGTGCAAAAACGGCCAAGTCGGGACCGCAAATGTTGGCTCCCAGACAGTTTCCGGGTTACGGCCCGACGTCGAACGAATTGACAGCTCCGTATTCGCGAGATAGACGAACCCACACCGTAGAATCAGGGACGTATGAGAATCGTGCAGAAACAGCAAGGTCGGGACCGCAGATTTTCGTTCTTGGACAGTTTCCAGGTTACGGCCTCGCACTGAACGAATCGACAACTCCGGATGGGCACGACATCTTCTAGAATTCTATTTTCGCTTACGGTATTGTCGTGCAACATCGAGATCAGAGTCGGGAAAATTTGGGCATGGAGTCGTAACTCGACGATACCAATCCCAGAGTCCGGAATCCCCCGAAGACGACCCAAAGGCCGAAAGTGAATGCACGCCCGCCGTGTCGCGGGGCAGACGGCGCTAAATTTGCCGGGCAGGCTAGCCGCCGGACACGAGCGCTCTGGAAAAAGTGCGCCAGCTCACGGGATAAGGGTTCACGCTGTCCGTCGGCGTCCTCGTCAGGCTGAAGCCAACCTGGAAAGTGCAATAAATAAGTCACATCAAATTTAAGAAAAGAAAAATATGATTAAATTAAAAGTTGTGGTGCTTTGGCCGATGAGTTACAATTCAATACAGCTTAGCAGCGAGTTTCAGGGCCTTATAAACAGTACGGTGCCCCTCTAATTGGGTGATTACTGCAATTACCCTTCCAAATTCTCCAACTTTCCCCGACTAATTACAAAAAATATATATATTTCTGATGGCAGTTAGAGACATGAGATTTACATCTGAGGCACCTGTAATAGCCGACGGTTTTGGACCTGTTAAAGTCAATTTGTGGAAATATTACAGAGTCAAGAGCTGTAGCACTCACCATAACAGTCTACATCAAGAAAATGACATAAGGCAGAGCAACTTGGTGGCGGCGGAGGTTTCGGGGAACTATTAACTCTTACTAGGCTCAAGACAAGGCGGGTGGTCTCTGCACCGCAAACTCGGTACATGGCTCCGAAGAACATTGCCGTCATACTACTGGCAGGGATCGTCGCAGTCACACACTTTTCTTTAATTTTAGCATTATATAATGCTAAGACCGATGGCTGTTAGAGCAATAAATAAATAAATTAATGTTACATCGCTGCCTGTTCTGGCCACAAGTTGGGTACCAATGCTATGCATGGACAGAAAAACTGTTTTTATGTAAGCTTTTAAAAATCCCTAAAGATATGCTGTTCAAGATAAAAAAGGAAACTCTTTGCAGGAACAAACTACCAGCCTTCACAGACGTCAAGGATTTCAAAAACACAAATTAGCAAGATAATTAACTAAAATGCACAAATTATTATTTTTAATTATTGAGAATCAACATGTGGTTCCACTCAGAAACTTGCTAAGCATCATCAAAAATCTCTAAATCAACTCTTTCTAGAAAAATATAAGGCAGGGGCAGCATTTTACGGCGTTCTGAAAACGATGCTCAGTTTAGACACGCCTCTAGGATTCGGTTTTTATCAGGGCGCATCTTTGCGCCCGCGGTCCTGCTCCTTGGTGGTCGCGGTGCAAAGCCATGCCTTGCCTCCCTCGTACGATGGAGAAAAGTATGCGGACGTGTGTTGCGCGTCTTGGGCACTTGGGAGCGGGATCGCGGACACAGAGATGCGCTCAAGTAAGAAACCGAAACCTAGAAACACATTTAAATGGGCAGTTTTTACAATATGCCGTAAAATACTGCCCCTGCCTTCTATCTTTCTAAAAGGAGTTGATTTATCGGTTCTCGATGATGCTTAGAAAGTTTCAGATTTTCGTTGATTTTCACCAATTAAATATAAATTAGTAAATATTAGTTATTTATTTCGCTAATTAGTACTATGTCTTTGCAATCCTTGACGTCCGCCAAGGCTAGTAGTTTGTTACCGCAAAGTGTTTCTTTTTATCTAGAAGAGTGCACATTTTTAGAGATTTTTTAAAGCTTTTGCAGAAATACCCTGTGTATATATAAATATATGCAGTATATGTGTATATTTATTTATTTTGGATTACCTGCAGTGCCAGAGGCATTATTGCAGGGGGTTACATTTACATGAAAGAAAAAGCAAACACAAAATTTGCGTGCTTTGTGTGCAAAAGAAAAAAAAAAAAAACCTTGGCTTTTAGATAAACATGTTTATTGAAGTAAATATGCTTATTGAAGATCACCGCCCACCAAAAGACCATACAGGAGGGGCGGCGTTCTCTCTTCTCTTGTTGATAAATGTACAAAAATAAAAGAAGTTCAGCTTTTCTCAAAGTAACTCGGAAGGTTCACATTTAATGAATTCGGGCCTGGCTGGGCAAGAATACCAACCATTTCCAAAGTGGAAATTAATGCTAATAAAACGAAGCAAAAAGCACATACCCCTTGCACTCTTATAGGGACCAAATTGACTTTTCTTTCGCTTAGCATACAACTTTGATGCAGACGTTGTTGCTAAAATCGGCTTGGAAAACGAGGGGTGCAGAAGCTTGACGAAAGTGTGCCATGGCACTTAGGAAGGTCCAAAGTGTGCCTTCCGCTGGGGGCATTCTCAATTCCAACTGTGGGTAGTATCATGAGAGGAAAGAAATCAAACCCGTCTCTGGGAAAGCTGGCATAACAGGATTCTGAAAAACACCGGCATCCGCAGTGCCACCGAAACTAGCATTTACAGTTTCCAGAGAGGCCAAAAATACCCGAAAGAGAAGGAGACTAAGTTTATTCATTGATGAAAGAATAAAAATGCTGACAAGCCAGCGAATGCCTTTCGTTCACCAAAACAAAGCAAAATAAATGTAAGAAAAAACGGACACACATTGTTTTAGATTGAGACGGTGCGTGTGTATTGTAATATCCCGATACAGCCGACCTAGAATCGAGAGCAAATTGAATGAAAATGAGGAATGACCTAACTTTCAATATGCGATTGAGAGAAACTTGTAATTAAGATTTAATTTCTGTATTTTGACGATTTGCCAAACTCATCATCACATTGGTGTGCAGTGAAGCATAGATAACAGTTCCTCCCAGTCAGCAATGCTTGCTTATCTCCTGCAGTAGCTAAAAAACTCCACTTTGGCCAAGGTCACCATTGGCCCGGGCGCTGCAGTTACTAAAAGTGGGCTATGGTTGTGTTTGTGAAAAATGGCAAATGCCACTAAAACTAGGGGGTGGGGGATTTCTTTCAGGGTAGGTAATCTCACTAGATGTTACGGTATGTCCGTTATCTTTCTATTTTTGCCTTGTCTCAAGCTGAAGGATGATAGAAATTTTACTTCATATATTATCAAGGAAAAACAAAGCTACGGGATAACAACAGTTCTGATATTTATGTGGCACCCTAAACATGACACACCTAAACATGCTGCATATCAATATTTAAAAAAAGGCTCTGGAGCACCTAAATTTTTTAAAATTTATAAAACCTATTTACTTTTCCAAAAGTGCCCTAACTGCCCATGCAACTCCCAGGCTACCATTTCAGAACCGTGAATCATGAATGTATATGTTTTTCTTTTCTTTTCTATTCGACAAGCATCATCAAATTTAGGCATCCTCTGGCATCACCCAAATCACATGTTGCAGGCATATAGATGCCTGCCCAAAGTCAACCACTGTAAGCACAAAGAAGTGATTGCCAGTTGTTCCTATTTTTCTCTTGTAATTTGAAGGCTGTCATAATAAGAATAATAAGAATAGTAATAATAATAATAATAATAACTGGGTTGTATGCATACCTCGGCAAACCTCACTCATGAGGGCCCTCACTCACCCTCATCTCCACAGGTGAGGTGAGGTGAGTGAGTTTGAACAGGAAAATTCATGAGTGTGAGGGTGAGTGAGGGCCGTGAGGGCGGTGAGTGCGTGAGGGGCGTGAGGGCCAGGAGTGCGTGAGGGGCGTGAGGGCGGTGAGTGCGTGAGGGCCATGAGGGTGTGAGGGCGGTGAGTGCGTGAGGGGTGTGAGGGCGGTGAGTGCATGAGGGGTGTGAGGGCGATGAGTGTGTGAGTGGCATGAGTGCGTGAAGGGCGTGAGGGGTGAGGTGTGAGGGCCATGAGTGCGTGATGGGTGTGAGGGCCATGAGTGCGTGAGGCGCGTGAGGGCGGTGAGTGCGTGAGGCCCCCTTCAGACGGAGCAACTTTCTCAGCAATTCTGGTGTTGATGGCGGGTTGTTTCCTGGCTTTCCCTAGATCGACACGAATTGCTGAGATCGGGTCCGGCTCGAAACAAGCGAGCAACTCGGAGCAATTTGAAGACGTTTGAAGCGGCTGCATCCAATCAGAGACGCAATATTTTCATGTGATACCTCGTGCCGGGGATGATGACAACAAAAGACTTGGTTCTGGTTTGAAATTGATCGTTTTTGGAAATAAACTGTTTCAGAAAGATGCATTAGTATTCTCAACGAGATTTAAATGCATAAAAACACGTTTATAGCGCGTAATTGTGTGTCTAAATAGTGCAAGAAAATAAAATTTCATGATGATGATGGCAAATTGCAGCAATTGGTTGCTGCGTGTGAACGCGGGCGGCCCGTGTTGCTGGTGTTGCGACGTCAAGTTTCTGGGCGAAATTGCCCCATCTGAAGCGGGCCTGAGTGGCGTGAGGGCCATGAGTGCGTGAGGGGCGTGAGTGCGTGAGGGGTGCGAGGGCCATGAGTGCGTGAGGGCGTGAGGGCGGTGAGTGGCGTGAGGGTCAGTGAGTGCGTGAGGGCGGTGAGTGCGTGAGGGCTGTGAGGGCCGTGAGGGCGGTGAGTACGTGAGGGGTGTGAGGGCGGTGAGTGCATGAGGGGTGTGAGGGCCATGAGTGAGTGAGGGACGTGAGGGCGGTGAGTGGCATCAGGGCCATGAGTGCGTGAGGGGCGTGAGGGCGGTGTGAGGGGCGTGAGGGCGGTGAGGGGCGTGAGGGCGGTGACTGCGTGAGGGGCGTGAGGGCCATGAGTGCGTGAGGGGTGTGAGGGCCGTGAGGTTCAGTGAGGGTGAGTGAAGGGCTGAACATGAGTGTGACAGTGAGGATGAGGGTGAGTGAGGGGCTGAAGGTGAATGTAGCTGTGAGGGTGAGGGTGAGTGAGGGGCTTAGGTGAGTGTGGCTCTGAGGGTGAGGGTGAGTGAGGGCGACCTAAAATGCCGACCTCTGGTTGTATTTATGTTTATACAGCAGGAAGCTAGCCTTAATGGGCATCTGGTGTCTCAGCTGTAGATGATAAATTTACCTAAAGCAATACAACTGCTAGCCTGAGGTCCTTAACATGCACCATGCACAAGGTTCAATCCCCACCCAAGCCTGTTCCGATTTTAATGAGCATCGTACCGGCGGGAGGTTGTGTATCACTACTGCATGTTGCACGCTGAAGGCCTCAGGTTGGCAATTGTACTGCACTGGGTACCGGCTAGCTACGGTAGTGTGTCAGAAAGTGCTCATTCAAAGCACTAACCTAAGTGATAAAATTTGCTGCTCGTGGAGTCTTTGTTCAGATGAAACTTAAGTGTGACAACGTCACGTTTGTGCTAACAATGTTGAGCAGTTTACCTCCGCGTGGCGCGAGGTTTTATTTTGCCGCTAAATCCTTTCAGTTTTAGGAATAACAATCGTTACAATATGTTGCAGAACAATAAGTGGAGAATCGTGCAACCTGAGCACCTCCGTCAAACTGCATCGTAGCACTCAAGAAATTAGTAATTACAGCAGTAAAAAAGTCTATGGCAAATTGCAAGGCAATTGTGTTGCACACGCTAAACGTTCCAGCATTACAAACGTTTATATCGTCTTTTAGCAGCCCGTCTAGCCTGTTCTGCCAGACACCTACATTCATGGCACTCTTCCGTAGGATAATTGAAAGCGTGGCATGTGTACGCTCGAAATGATAAACCTGGTGATCTACCAGAACCTTCTAACCCACTCCTCCTCTCCCACCTTGTGTTCTCACCTACTTCTCCTCACTCCACCCCTGGCCACATGACCTCTCCGTTAACCAATAGGCGTCGCGCACCTCACTCCTCCTCTCCTGCCCGTCAACCAATCGGTGCGGAGCCTCGTGGTCATGCTTTTATCCAGGCTTCGCAAGACGTTCAAAAGACATGCCCGGCCATTCTCGTTCTGTTGGTGACCACGGCGTGCAGTGGGAGATGGGAGAGAGTTAGCCCTCACCTTGTTGGAGTTGGGTGAGAAGGACAGCTTTTCCACCTCGACGTTCAGGCTCCCGCCGACGAAGAAGCCGAACGTCGTGACGCTGAAGTACCGCCGCTGCTCTCCCTGTGAGCAGAAGAGGAAACCTTCCTCGAATCACACGCGCAAACAAACTCCTAGCGGCTTGTGTCGACCCAGGGGAATAAATTGCCCGGCCGAACTGTGACCCGTCGAAAAAGGGTTTGGTGTTTTCGGGCGTTTATTTTTCTTCGAATTCAAGGGTGTTCTTCAGATGTTTGTCTCTTCCTGCGGATTTCCGTGTTATTCGGTTTCAATTTTCGGGGTTGGACGAAACTCTGACGTTTATGGGGGCTTCCGCAGAAGGAAATGGGGCACGGGAACGGGATGCTTAGGGTGACCACACTGCTCAGAGTTGAAATCGGGACATTGAAGGGAAGGATAGGGGAGAGACAGAGTGGGTGGTCAAAGCGAGACAAAAAGACAAAAGCTTCGTCACTATTCAGTTCACCGTATAAACTAGTGATGGACCGAATCTGCCAAACTTCAGATTCGGCAAAGTTCAGCACATGCCAAACTTTTGAAGGAAAGTTTGGCAAAGGTTCGGCAAAAATTCAGCCAATGTCTGCGCATGCGCGAGAACGCAACGGGGCAATGGATTGCAAATGGATGCCGTGCAGTTGTGCGGTTACCATCGTACAGTGTGTAGTACAACCAGTGGTTACAGCGAGGTGTGCAGTAGGCAACACAGTAACTGTGCGTTTGTGAGCCTTTGCGAATCTGGTTCTTTCAATATGTTCTGCCTCAAGAACAGAAGATTGACCAGGAATTAACGCAGTCTACTGCGCAAGTAACAAATGGTGTGGTACATTCTGGATAATGTGACTTTCATTTGATCTTTCCAATGATGCAACGAGACAGTTGAAACATAGACTGACAAGTACTTCAAAGCACTCCTCGCAATTATAACATTACTGTTTTCGGCTCACAAGCAGTTTGTGCCAAAACAAAATAACATTGCTTTTAATTAGCATTACTTTGAGGTTTTCATGTACCTGCATAAAACTGAACACAGAAATATCATGCTCGACACTGCACGTTTGACATTCCTAACTCTTCCCATCTTCCTAAATGTCCGTGTTATGCTAACATGCGAAACCGGCATCTTAAAGGTTAAGAACGAGACGTTGCGAATACGGGACGCACACTTTCATGCAAAGCTGACGTAAAGTGACTCAAAGCGAAAAACATGCATGTTTACAATAATATTGTTATCTCTTCTGGTGAAGGCTCAGCAACCGTTGCATTCGTTTTTGCACATGAAACAGTGCCTCCCAGAGAAAGTAAGAATGCAGTGTTATTGCCTTTATTTTAACAATGTACACACACTTGCAGGCTTGCACTGATAAGGAAGGCCTCAAGACCGAAACTCTAGTATTGTAATTTGTGACTGTGTCCGCTACTACCCAACCTCAATGTCGCGCCACTTCTGCAGAAGTCACTGTAAAATTGCCAACACACAAAAATGACACCGATACAATTATCTTGTAGATTATCAGCTTATTTAGTAATAACTGTGTCAATATGTATTACATGTTGCATTTAAGCTAAAAAAAAAAAAAACTTTTTTCGCCAAAAAAGTTAAATTTTAACGTTCAGTCATTCACGTGATGTGGAAGGGCCCTACCTTTTTGTTACCTTCCACTCGCCTGGTACTGATTTCGCAGGCAAAGTCCCATGAAAACGGGACATTTGGCTATATTCGGACAAAATGACGGGATGGTAGAAATGAACCTGTACAACGGGACTGCCCCAACCAAAATGGGACGTCTGGTCACCCTCAAGTTGCCCCGACCCCAAGGGAACATGAGCGCGAGCTGAAAGCTTGAAAAACATCCTGATACCTTAAAAAAAAGACTGGATAAAGACTGCGGTTCCCGAACAAAGATTTGGCCTCGTGGAGAGCTCAATGGGGGCTGCTTTCTGGGTTGGTTGATGACACAGCTGTAGATCACGATTTCATTCAATCGAGCTTGGGTTTTTCACATTTTGGATTTTACGGTTTTCCCCGATTTCGATGAAACCGGCTTGGGGATTCATTTTACGGGTTTATCGGTATTTACAACAAAAACGTAAAACTTTAATTGTGGCCCCATTTCGTTTAAAGGGGTACTCCGGCGATTTTTCATGGTCGCTGATTTGCCTCAAAATTGGCTCAACACACCGATAGACATGGCTCTACGAGTTCCCAAAGTATTGTGTGAAAAGAAAAAAAATTCGCGAAGTTATTGAATTTTCGAATTTCGTTTTCATCGTGTTTCTCAAACCGGGAGCCCCTACTGGCAACATTGAAGTGTGACGACAGAAATGGTACAAAGTGGGCAGTTAGCAGCAGTAAGCCATGTTCCCAACTGATTACAAGACGTTTGATGGTGGGAAAAGAATGTTTGGTAACTGATTCACTGAGAAGCACGCAAAAAACACTCGAAATACTCTGTTTAAGACTACATGCACGACCTGAAAGTCTGTACCATGTGTGACGTCACACCACCGAAGAGCGCGCGAAAATTTGAATGCTGGTTTCGGCATCATCTTCATTTACGGTTTTCTCAATTGCTATTTTGAATTTCGAGAAAATAAATAGCATACCGTGACGACTGAAGTCCGGGTAGTCAGAAAATGCAATTTGTTTAGGTAGCTCGAAAAACGGCCGGATTAAAGGGATACTTCAACGAAATTTGAAATATTCCCGTCGTGTTCAAAAATAGGTTGAATATGATCCACAATATCCGTAAATGACAATCGCACGTTTGTATTTTGATCCTGGTGGCTGTATTTTTCGTTATAAACGGCCCACTCTGGCAAGCGCTCGGAGAAGGCCCAGCTTAGAGCACGTGACATCCAACGCAATCGTGACGTAGGTCGTCTCAAGACGAGCAAAGCTACGGCGAGGCTGACGTCGAGAGGATGGCCTAGTCGTTCCAGCCACCGAAGCGGCTGCTTTTGTACGAATTTTGAGTGACGGGTTAATCTTCTATAATCTTGTAGGGGGACAATAGCGACTTCTGCGACACACAAAAGGGATTCTCGGGAAGAGGGGAGTTCCTCCTTCCCCCTTCTCTCGTCGTGGCCGGAGGCGAGACGACCTCCGTCACTAGCTGTCAAGGTTCCTAGACGAGCATTACAAACGAGGCGTTAGCGACATCCACCAGGTGCTCTTTGCTAATCGTTTAATTTGTTTTAAAATTCCTTTTCGAGACTTTTTTAGCAAGATATTGGTATGTTCCATGTGATACTGCTCTTTTGAACACATATAGACCAAAAATGAGCGCCGAAATTTCGTTGTAGTATCCCTTTAAGGGTATGTGTAGAGAATTGTACAGTCACCAGTCTTTCAAACAGTCTGTAATCTTGTTGAACTTGTGTGAAGCATTCTGGTAAGCATGTTTCGGTACTTTAGGTGGGCAGAATCGGACAGAGTTCGGATTCGGCCAGAGTATAGCACGTGCCAGGCTATTGGAAAAAAATTTTCCAAAGATTTGGCAAAAGGCTGCGTGCACATGTATGCGTGAAGTGCTCGTACCACTGTGCCGACCAAACGTGTGAAAACGGGACGAAGACCAACGGACGACATAAGAGTTTGGCGTCTCGACTGGTTTGCTTTGCTGTAGATTGTGCTTCGCATTTCTATTTGGCCATTCGACACAGCAAAGTGCAATGGCAAACGGCCGACTGAAAACGCCAAGTGGGAATTGCAGCAAAATGCAAAGTGAGGCTAGAAGGTAATGCGGGCATTTCATGTTCCTGCTGAATGGGCCATTTATTAACTGACGATTTCTGCAGTCACCTATACACTGTAGGGTGAGAGGTTGGCAAAAAGCATAGACTGCCAACACGCAAAATGAATGCATTGCGCACAGTCCAGCCATGGTTTAGACCTTGAGCAAGCGGCCTCCCCACCCGGGCTGTTCCACTGAGCACCACGTCATAAAACAGTTCTTGGGTTGCCACCGGGGTAACACTTCCGGCAGCTCCCGTATTCCATATAGGTTTAGTGAGTACGGCAGACCTTCACTGCGGAGTTGCGAAAATGAAACTAAACTCGTCAACAGTGACAGCCTTTTGATAGAGCTCACTAGCTCTGCAAGTGAAACAACTAAATTGATACTGATGCCCTTATCCCCCAGAAAAAACATTTTCTACTTGAATATCGATGAGTATGTCCTGAACTAACCTGGGAGGAAGAACAAGCACTTGCGAGTAATAATATCAAAACGGTATTGTTTTTGATGGTTTGGGTCTTCTGCGGCAATCAGAGGTTCAGGAGGGAATGTTTTGGGACCTGGCACGTCCTCATCAGTTCAGCTAGAGTTGCTGAAGTTTCTTGCTGGACTGACAAAGGGCCTGCTACGTCCCGAAACGTTTCCCTCTGGAACCTGTGATCGCCACAGAGGACCCAAACCATCAAGGGCAATGTTATATTTGAATGTTTTACCAGATGCCTAAAGATATTTCCTGCCGGAAAAACACGAAAAGTCTGTCAACCTGTTTAGCAATTCTGCCCTTTTTTTCCGCATTTATGTTGAATTTCTGTACAAGTTCGGCAAAAATATGGCTTTGCTAAATTTCTGGACTCGGCACCGACTCTCATTCAGAAAATGTTCTGCCCATCAGTACAAGTTACCATCTTCCTGTAGCATAGTCATACCACAGACTTTCCATAGTAATTCTTATGTATCTGAATGTCAAACAAAACCTCCATTTGGTGCCCTTGAGGTTGATTAAATATATATATATATATATATATATATATGTATATTTTTAAATCCAAAAATAAGGATTACACAAAACTTGAGCGAACCGGCCGGCGAATGACGAGAGCCCCTGGGTGAGAACCACGTCAATGTGACATTTGAATTCGGCCAAAACAAGCAGATTCTTTACCAAAAATAAAACACACAAATATATATATATATGTAGAAGACATTTTCAGTGTACGTTTGACTGTAAAACCTTCTTACAGGGATATTTTTAAAAGGACCCGGTATTAATAAAGCAACAAAACCTACCGCTGCAAACAGTTCTTTAGAACGAAAGAAAATAACAAGCAATAAAAGCGACATTCGTCGGATGACTCACAAGTGGTTCTCGGAGCAACTTCGAGTCACTGTTGGCAGATCACCATTACGACCTGTTCACTGCACGGTACAGCAGTGCAGAGATTTCCAGCGGCACGGGAAGCCATTTTATTCGCTTTTCACAGCTACATGATCCAGCAGGTGATGCTCGTCTGAACCGATTTGTGGAGCAGACTGGCTCGCTACCGACCAAGACGGTTGATTAAAGCCGATGAAGTTAACCTGCACATGCAGCTAATATGAGCAAAACTAAGTTAGAACTGAAGTTTAGCTTGTCGTGTATGTGTAGACACGAAGTGTAGGCAGTGCTTGTACGAGGTGGTGAAGTGAGGAACAGATCGGGATCGGTAGAAGCCAGGCGGGGCCAAGCACTGGGACGCGAGCGAGCGGACGCGTCCGTCTCGGACGCTCGTTCTGGGAGCGATTTCGACGCGAGAGTCAACTGAAGGCGTCACAAACCTTAAGGGACAGCCGGTGATTTCTCGCATCGTGCGGAGGAAACAGGATGAGCAGGAAAAACACCAGAGAAAGTGCCGAGTTGACGCGGACCACCATCTTGGCACTCTCGTGAACTGTGGTTGCCAGACGCCAAGGGCAAACTTGACGACTTTCGGCGGTTTGGAACAGGCCAGCTTGAACTTCGGGGATGATGAAACGGATGAAACGTAAAGATCAGAGCATAGAAGAAAGACGCAGAGACAGATATACTGCTGGGGCCCTAATCTGGACACTTGGCGAAAAAGTCGGCGAGAACTACCTGGCGGCTCTGATTGGCCGGCGCCAAGGTCAAGTGCGGCATTGGCCAATCACGGCCACCAGATTTCTCGCCGACTTTTCGTCAAGTGTCCAGATTAGGGCCCCTGGACTGCCAACTATGGTTTTAATTCTTCTTCCTTCTTTGAACTCTATCTGCTTTCTCCCTTCTTCTCATCCTTACAGCCCCATTCAGTTCCATACGAAACAAGTATGAATGAAATGAGATGAAATAAAGTAAGAGCTAGCCAAATAAATTCCATATACAAGTTTCAGTTTGAAAAACCTGCACTTCACCAGACACTGACGCATTGCAAATACCGTTTTCTTTTGTGGTGTGTCAGTTAGTATGTAGGATCTCTATGCGTGCCATAGAGATCATACATACTAACTCTAGAGGAAAAGGTACGCCATTTTTCCATGCATTTTGGCTGCTGCAAGCGGCGGAGCATGCGGGCAGACCTCTCGGGGTCCCACGCATGGTTACCAACTGCCTTCGATTTCACGAATATAACTATATCATCAGAGCAGTTTCATGAACTTCCACAATCCACGAACTTACCGGTGGAAAGATATTCGCGTTCCTTTCGAAGCTTTCTTTTTGCTTAGCGCGCAGATGTACGGCCTCCCGTCAACACTAAACTAAACTAGTTAACCGGCTTCGTGGGTGGCCACGCCCCAGGAGTACGAAACCGCGCAACCAGCAGGTTTCCGAGATTTCTACAGAAGGAAGTATTAATGCAGCATAATGACAATACTGCTTTTTATAAGCAATAAAATAGCTCAGAATATATATATACATAGTTTACAACGTTAGATTATCACTGTTTATATTGCCGAGAGTTTTCAGTCTTCGCGATTACCATTGCGACTATCGTCCTTCAGCTGGCAACACTGTTTTTTGTTTTTTTCTCTCGTGTTCTGTCGCTTTTTTCGCGATCTTTCACTCGGGACCCAGTATGTCGGCGCACGGGATTTGCCACTCCTCCCGAGTCCTCACCCACCTTTACCCCCTGCTTGGACGCGAGTTTTCTTTTGTGGCGAGCTTGATAGAAGGCATGCTGACGGATATATTATGGTGCCTGGAACGCGTCTCCGACTGGTGTGTTTACCGCGGCCAAAAAGTGGTCCCTCGATTTCCGCCTGATGACGTCATAAAAGTGTCATGCTGTCGCCGGTCGCGATCCTGGCGGCGTCCCAACAGTTGTGGTATATATGGCAGACGCCTGTTCTGCTGCAGGTCGCTCTCCACTGTGACAGTCCACGGAAGCTACAGCAGCCGGAAGTTGGGACGCCTGGGACGCCGTGACGACAGCGACACTCGCGTTCGCTCGTGCTTTTCGCCAGCCTTTCTACGGCCAACCGCCAGGATCGCGACAGTCAACAGCATGACACTCCGGCTTCTGTGACGTCATTTGTTGCCACTTCGGGACCACTTTTGATGTATGGGCGGAATAGGACGCTAAACACACCAGTCGGAGACGCGATCCAGGCACCATAGATATATCTTCATTTTCTTCAATAGCCAAGGTCTCCAGCATCCCCCGTGCATATGGGTTTTTGTTTTTGCGAGGATTGTGATGCTGCTGAAAGCTGTGCTGCATTTCATAGAGATCATACACAGCATTTACATATGCAGCAATGTGCCGGTAGATGGCTCGCTGTAGTTCCTACTGATACCCTGTGCAAGCGTTGAGACTTGCCATTGAGATCAAGTGGAAAATTTTACCAAAGCGCAGTGCCACAGGAAAATGACAGAACTCGTAGAAAGCAAGTTTCGCCGGTCTCGCAGCATGATCAAAGTTTTTTTATTGACACGCCGAAATCCGTTTCTGTGCCTTCACTCGCTTCGATACCGATCAAGAATCGGCGCAGCGGCAACGTTTTGAAGGTGTGTTGTGCGTAGATGCATCTTTGCAATATATATCGGCCGCGGAGTTCTGGATCGTCCAGCTGTTAATTCTGTAGATTTTTTTGTCATCAATAAAGGGGGAAAACAATCTGTACGGTTGCTCTTATGCACTATTAACTTCCAAAGTACATCTGGCCGGCCAGATGTACTTTGGAAGCGTGGGTCAGTAAGGCCGCTAAAAGATCGCCCGAATTCTGGTTAAAACTCTGGCAACGAGATGAGGAGTCTAATGCGTGAAGTTAGAAACGAACGCAGAAGATTGCTTTGAAACAACATTTAGCAAGATGGAGGAAATATTGTTCACGGCCCTTTTGAGCTACCCATCTACAAAGTGGTTTTTGTATTATTTGAGACCAATTCGGGAAGAAATGTTAAAGGGGGGGGGGGGTGCAACAATTCTAAGATTAAAAGAATTTGCATCTTGTTATATTTATGTTGTTTATCGTGTCCCGGAGGAAAGAGAAAACATCTTCATTAAAAAATGTCGCAATTCCGCTGCATAATCGCAAAGCAAAAGTCTAGCTTTTTCCCTCACTTGCAGTCGCGAGTGGCAGCCGAAGGAACTACGGCGAGAAGCTTACGTGACCTCGCTCGGCTCTAAGCTGCAGCATAACGCCTGCTAATGTCAGCAGAGAGAGGAAGAGGAAGCGTCCTCCGAGAGAGCAGACGGGAAGCTACACGGCACCCCGAGTTATGTCGTAAGGTGAAACGGAGTATGCATACTCTGCCTCTAAGCCAACAGTGCGCTATGGGTGGGAGGGTTATTGCATGCCGGAAGGTAGACGTACAAGCTTGTGCGTACCTTGCATCCCATTGTTAGCTTAGGGGTGAACTGGGTATAACTATACTTCGTTTCAGCTTGGGTCCAGACGCAGCCGATGCTACAAGCACGAGCGTGTGGCCCTGAACAGTGCATGTACTGCACGAGCGCGCGTGCTTGGCAGGGACGCTGGAAGCCCGGAGCTCGCGCTTGTAGCATCGGCTGCGTCTGGACCCAAGCTGAAACGAAGTATAGAGTTCCTGTATAGGCTCCTACGGGAGCCAGAGTTGCGCGTTCATCCCCGTAGCGCCGGCTTTCCTCCACAGCATTCGGAGCCTGCTCCTCACGTAACTGAATTCGGCGAATAGCGGCGCCACACGTTTGAGGTGCGCTCTAAAGCAGGGGAACGTATGCCAGGGCGCATCCAACGTCTACTTTCCTGCCTGGCATTAGAGTCTGCTCGTCACATGAACGGATCTCGGTGAATAGCAGCACGGGTGCCTTGTGGAAAACAGACTCAACTCTGGCTCCAGTAGGAGCCTATACAAGAACTCTACCCACAGGCATGCAGATACCTTGGGAATGGGTGCCTATGTTCCTAAAATCCCAACAAAAATTAGCAAGATTAATTGCTAATCGGTGAAATGGTACAAATACCATATATGTTCAGTGGCGTACAATTGCTTCTCTTCGAGAGGGGCCGAACCAGACCCCCCCCCCTCCTTCCCCCAGGGCCGGGGGGCAGTGCCCTGGTGTCCTTTGGGTGCCGCAGGCCATTGTTGCCCTGCCCAGTGGCGGCTGCTTCAGGGGAGGCAAAACACACGCCTTGTTCCCCCCCCACCCACTGTGAGAACTGGGGGCAAGTGCCCCCCCCCAGCCCCCAGGGTTGGTACGCCCATGACCATGTTTGCGCAATATTTCTGGACACCCATTTGTCGACTTTTATGCCATTATCTGTAGTTTCCCGTTTTGCAACCTGCACACGTCCAACAACAGCGCGAGAGAGAGAGAGAGAGAGAGAGAGAAATACTTTATTTTAAAACAACTCTTTGTCCGAGGCGAGAAACTATTAGATACCTGGGAAAGTGCTGCAAACTTCTGGACTTGGTCGAGATGACATCAACCGTATGTGTGCGCCATTGTTTGTGGCATGCATTCGAAAGGTGTTTGCAGCGTTCGGTGCTCTACATAGCAGCACACTTCTGTGAACACGCTCAAGTCAACAACGCCACTGTGACATTGTCAGACCTTTTAATCACCAACATTTTTCGATAAAATCTTTGATATAGCAAACAAACAATCATCAGATATATAGTCTTATATACTGTCACAGCATCTGGGTCAGAGCCCAATTAAACTAACAAAAAAAATTAAAGCAAACATTAAATATAAACGCCAGTCCTCCTACTTCTTCGGCGGTGCCTCCAGGAATGCAAAACCCATGGAACGCCTGAAAAGACACCACAAAGACAAGCTTAGCAAGTGCTCTATGCCAACTAATTGTCCCGGGGAATGGAAATGTCCTGGTTCTCTCTTCAAAGATTGAAACTATTGTAAAGTATATTTTACATTGATTTCACAGTGCTTTGAATTAACTCCTCACAATCAAACTGTACTGAACATGTGCCAGTTCTTGTACCATGCCGACTTTTCTGACACAAATTCAAGCGAGTACCGAGGAGGCCCAAATGTCCCATTCCTAAACTATTTTCTGCAACCACACATGCAACACTGTCAAGACTCTCTCGGTGACGGTAAACCCATTACCAGAGATATTAATGGACTAATCACACTACAACGGGAGGCTTGTTACAATAGAGCGTGAAGACTCTGAGATAGCAAAACTTGAATGCTGCAGAAATGATGCAGACGGCAATTCAATCTGAAGGAGAGAAGTACCAGCTGGTTTCCCCACTGCCAGCAACTCTTACATGATCCCTACAGAGTAGAAAGTTGGAGAGCTTTGAACAAGTGCTACCATTGAGTGCTACAACTAGTGTTGAGTTGATTGAGTAAAGTACAAACAAAAAAAAAGAATGATAGGTAATGCACTTTAAAAGACACATGCAAAAAAAAAAAATAAACAGCCCGGATGGAAAAAAAATCAAATAAAATACCGATGTTTTTTTTTTTAGCTTTTTTACGGCGTGAAACGGATTTGTATTTGGCGGCCCTACAGCCGTGACGGAGCCCGCGGAAAAGTGGCAACTAGCAGTCACGTGCCTGGCTCCTATAGTCACATGGTGCTTGCGCTCTTTCGGAAGCTTGCCCTTAAAGTTACTTACTACACTTGTTTTTTTCTTTAGAACTTTTTTAAAAATATTTTGATGTTTAAAAAACAAGAAAATCATCACTTCCGTTTTGACTCGCACGATAACAAAAGCTTCGCCATTTTCTGCGCGAAGGGACGCGGTTACTTTCCAACATGTCGTGTCCCTCCAAGCGACGCCGCTGCTCGACGAAGGGCTGCAATCCTTGTGACCGCAACTACGAGAATTTCAGTAGTCATGGCGTACCGGAGGACAAGCATTTGAGAGCGACCTGGCTCGAGGCGATCGGTCGTACGCCTAGCGAGAAAAGTGTCCGGTGTGCTCTCGTCACTTCGCCCCCGACGCCTTCAAGCCACGCAGCGAATGGACCGAACGCGTGTCTTTAAAGCCAGGGGCGATCCCAACGCTTTTCTTGCCAAAGCCTACAGCAGCAGGAAGGTCTGCGTCACCGGTAAGTCAGGCACCTACCACCACTGCCACCACCACCACCAAAACAACACAACGACACGGCGCGCGCCAACGCAGCGTCAACGTCGGCGCGCGTCAAAGTTGAGCGCAGGGTTGCCAGATCTTCGAGAAAGAAAAAAGGCCATATATTTGCCATGCAGCCCATGGAGTCGAGGTTTTTCTTTAGTAGCCAAACAGTAGCAACAGGCGCAAAAACGTAAACAAGAGCAGCAACATAGTTTACGTTTTTGTTTCTTTTGGCTGCAGCTCCGAGTTTATTTAGGCACTTTATGGACAGGCGGCAGGCTGTGAACGGAGCAACCGTCAGAGATAACTTTTTTTCTATTTTGTTTCAGCCCAGCAGCACGCCTGAGGAGCCTGAGGACATCACCCCACCGCTGGTGATTGCGAGGTGCTACTCTATTATGGTCAGTGATTTCCCTACCCACCTCCTAGGGGAAGGGGAGGGGGGCGAAGGTGGGAGGGGGAAGGAACACACACCCCTAGTTGTTTGAGAGAACCTTCTTAAATCTTAAAGTAAACAAAACAAAAATTATTTAGTGCGAAATTGTCTTTTTGAGCACTCGGAGCACGGAGCCTTTTCATAGCCTCTCCTCCGCACTGCTGAGCTCCTTGGCTCCTCCTCCCATTGATGCGAAGGTGAATGCATATTTGATGAAAAACCCCGAGACTGGGAAGAGAAGGGATGGACAAACAGATCTTGGAGCTGTGTTCAGTCCTTTTCTTTCGTCTTCTGCACAAAGCCTCTCCGCGCGCAACTCCGTAGGTTGCCCTGAGGTAACCCGTGGCCAATAAGTCCCCCGATATGCAGGCTTAAAATTCAACTCGGGCGCTTCGCTGGGGCGTTTCTCGTAGCATTGATTGGAGCGCGACGTTGATGCGGTACAGCGAACGCTAAATCGGCACTCACTTTATCATCATTAGTAACCGGCTTAATTTTAGAGCGGCCGATATCTCCATTCGTCGAAGAAGTTCCAGGCAGCGGCAATACAATTTTTGTGATAACGACCGGTCGTGACCTGATCAGCTGCAACTTAGGGAGCCGGGTGGTCCCCTAATTTAGTCTCGTTGCATTCTGCTTTACCTTGACTTGTGCTGGGTGCTGTGCCTATGTGTTCAGTGTTTTCTCCATCCCGCGGGTCGTCTCGCCGAAAATAAACGCCCGGAGCAACTAAAACTTTTCGTGAAGCCTGGATGCCTTTACGTGCATGTGTTGTCCCGTATGTTTAGTTGTCTCATGCCAGCATTGCATTTAGGCAACGTTTGGTCGGTTTGCCACTAGTTTGTGAATAAGTAGGAAGTAGGTTCACCCGACCGCCTCGGGGCTTTTCAATAAACCGTTCAACCATTCACGGCATAAGAGAAATGGGCAACGTTTTCAGTAAAATTTGTAGCACATTTTGCAATTTCTTTTAGACGAATTCGTGAAAACTTTTTTGTCTGTGAAATTCAAAGAGTTCGAACTTAAAATCAAAACTTCCAAAGTTTTCGAACTTAGTACCTCGATATTTACCTAAATATTTTAATTTTTCGAGCCATCTGTCAAAAAATTTGAAATCTTCGATCTCGAAACTTTTAGAAATCTCGACATTTTCGAATTATTAGAATTCGAACCTCAGCGGGGTTCTAAAGTTGCAAACTTTTCAAATTTGAACCGTACCGAGATTCTAAATTTTCTAACTCAGACGTCGGGACGTTTGCGGCATCCCTAGTGGATATACGCTTTTGGAACTGCTTTATCTGCTCGAACAGATGGTAGCGCCGGCTGAGGTCGCACCTGGTCCGGAACAAAGTTCGTAGCAAACGACCCGGTTCGCACGCACCGTCTGGGTTTAATCGCAAAGTGGAGAACTCCGATACAAATCTTCCGCGTGTCTGAACAGTGTTGAGTATACATGGTTGGGAATTTCTGGTGCGTGTTCAATTATTGTGTTGTGTGTTGCGTTGGCTGCATAGGAGCATGTCTCTCAACATTTGTTTGTGTGTGCGTACTCAGTGCGGTGGTGTACTGTTGTTCCTTTTGTCTAAGGTCCACTTTGTTCCCAGTATTTTCGTGCATACTTGCGAGTTACTGTTTTGCATTTTTCCCTGTTTCACTTTTTTCATTCACAAGTTTAAATGTTGTCTGCCATAACATTAATAAAAAGTTTGCTCTAAAGCTAAAATTATAAATTTTTGTTTAAAAACAAATGAATAAATTAAATTACAAGTGTATGTCATATTTGTAATTAAAAAGAAATACTCCAAAAATTTTGTTTCCAGTTTTTGGTCAGTCTTGTACCAGAAATTGTATTCGACATAGTTGTCTTTGTTAGGTTGGACTAGAATTTATTAATATTAATCGCCCCTTTTTTATACCGAGATAACCTGGTCCGACATGGGTTCGCATCGCAAAGAGAAACCTTTGACTTTCGCTGACGATTCTTCGAAATAGTGGAAACTTTTTTGTGCTGGCAGATTATTCTTCAGCCAAATATAAGTTATTTGCATTCGTTGCGGTATCGCAGTATTGATACAGTGATTTATATTTTCCGACATTGCTTTTCGCTCGACTTTATGCTTTTTTTAAAAGATGTTACGCATTATTCATTAAATGTTTAATCTGTCATGTTGAAGGTAGAGTCTCAGAAACTCTCAGGCACCACTTGCGCATCTCTGCCCCCACACAAAACAAATCGGCAGAAAAAAAAAGTAAAAACATGCCTCCTCCTCCTCCTCCTTTCCCCCTACATTCCCTCTACTCCTCGAAATTCAGACCCCCCCCCCCCCCAATATTAATTCCTGGGGAGACCCCCGATTAGTGTACTTCCATGTGTCTGCTTTCTTTATGCGAATGGCTGAAGCTGTTATAACATGCTTTCACTTTTCTGCACGGGCAGCACCAACCATGATCCACCGTTCTCAAACAACTTCCTGCTAACTGATGTTTAGATTCTTAAAAACACTTAAAACGTTCATGCAAGTGTCATGGCATCACAGATTCAGACTGAGGGTCTTCATTGCAATAAAAGGTACCTGCGTTAAAAAGTAGCCAAGTAGTTAACCTCAATTTTCAGTAGCCATGAACCTCAAAAAGTAGCGAATTTGGCACAAAGTAGCCAAGCCTGGCCATCCTAGTTGAGCGGAAGTTGCACGAGGCTTGCCGCTTCCACGCCTTTTTCAGCCGAGCAGCCAAGCCAATTGAAGAGGCTTAACTCCCCTCCACACGGACGCACAGGCGCTAGAGAAGTGGAAAGGAGAACCATTACACCTCGCTTGACTAAAATAGTCTCGTGTCGTAAATACCTCTGAAAATTTTTCTTTTCATTGTAAATTTGTTTTACAACATTCCTTTTCCATCCAGGCTGTTTAAAAAAAAAAGATTCCTTCTTATAGTTTTTTAAGTAGAGTAGTACACTGGGCACAACATACTTGAAGGGAAGTACTATAAATACAATGTACTTTAAAAGCTACAAGTACTTTTTAACACAAGCTTTCATGAGCCCTTTCAATCCTCTATACAGTGAATTTTTGAACTGGTATGCATTGACCCAGGGGTAATCAAGGGTGCATTAGCTATTTTCGGGAATGGTAGCAAACATAAGATCAAATGAAATGGCCACAGAGTAGTTGTTTTACTCTTGCTGACAAAACGTTTTAACAATCAACTTATAAGGCACTTATTTGTATCGCTCTTATAGACGCCATTACTTCACTCGGAGGAATGACCAGATACGACGCCTTTCAAGACGATAGCATGTTTTCAGACAACGACACGCCATTTTTGTTCGAGGTTGGTGAACTCTTATACTGGACCTCAGAAAATGTGTATAGCACTGGGAAAGCCAAGGACGCGAGCGCATGGTCCTTGATAAATGTCACCAAGAAGTTTGGGGAATGTACTTTGAAAGAGAGAGTTGTATTTTCCTCAAAAAATACAAGAAAAGATATCCCAAGTAGGGTACACGAGCACATACTCGGAAAATATACGTCAAGTACAGGTTTTCTAAACCTACAGTACTTGAAGTAATACCTTAAGTACAATGTGCTTACTTCCCAACACTGGCTGTAACTGAAGACATTTCATTACCTGAAGTTGAACCGGTTACTTTCCCTGCTTGTGGCAGCCGGCAGAACATAGCCTGTAAATGAGCGCTTCCATGAACAGTCAGTTTTGCATTGTCATTGTCATTTAAACCAACAGTTTCTTGTAGCAGAAATCAATCGAAGACAGCAAAGAAAGCCCCCAAACTTGAGGGTACGGAAGATAATTCTTTACAGCATCGGGCTTATCTGGATACATTTTCCACGGAAGTGATGAGAGTGGAAAAGGGCTAAACTGAAAAAGACCATTTGCAACAATAGCTTATACTGCGAGCCTCGACAGTTTTGGAATCGTTGACCGCTGCTTCATTTGAGGAACAAGTGCGATAGTGTCGGCATTAACTGCTGCAACTATTTATTAATGCATCCATTTCCCATTGCAGCATTGAATTCATCGATCTACCAATATATCGCGCAAGTGCTCCATTATTTATTCTGTGCCATGACCCTACCTGGCCTGGGTGCAGGGAGAGCATTGCTGGGGTCAAGATTTATGTCCCAGTATTCCGGCGATACTTCCAAAAGGCACCGCATCACCTGGAAGAGATTGCAAATTCTCAAATTCAGACATCCCACACCTCGTAGCTGACGAGATGAGTAACCTGTGGAGATGTGAAGTTGGGGAAAATGCCCTCTAGTGTAAATCTGTGGCAGTACGAAAAGTACTGCCATGCGGTTAGTTACATTTCATTTTGTCCAGGACCTAGAGTCTCGGACGACGCGAAAAATCCCGGGTGAGCGTGTGGCTTACAAGGCCCACGGAGATATCTATTCGAAGAAGGCTCACATGGAGGCTTCGGCGCCTGTTCAGTTTTTCTCGTCGCTCCCCGCTCTGCCAGCTTTCACCGAGTTAGTGCCGATTTCAGCGCCGGGTATAGAGGTGTGCCGCGACAAAAGGCAAAATCAACAGTGGCTGAACCGGCCGTGTCGGCAGGCTGAGCGACGAGTTTTTGGACGTTTGGTAACAAGATTGCGGGATAAGTGACGATAAGCGGTTCTTATTTTATTTCACCGAACGCCATAGCAATCGGGGTTAACTCGGCAATCATTTTCTGAACAAAGCGGGGAGTAACGAGGGGATTTGAACCACGCTTCAATGCCGCTTCTTCGCACAATATCCCCGATCAGGGTTCTCGAAAGCCCAGTCTAAGATGTCTTTCAACCGGCCAGCCATCTTTCCAATGAAGCTCGGTCCGTGGCCCACTTCATGCAGACCCACTGCTGCCAGCACAAAAAGAAAGGCGCGTAAAGAAACGGCGCCGCGACACACTTTAATTGTGGAAACGGAGATAGCAGAAAGAATGGGGGGAACAGCATCGTAATGCGGGCCCTCTCGCTGTACTGTTCATTGAACGCTGTCATCACCGGCAACACCATTCTTAGCCCCCTGCTTCTCTTTGTAACTATGTTAGGATTTCTTTTTGTGTTCTCGTGCACATTGTGTTTAGCGTCCTCTGTCACAATCTATCGCATATTATCAGCCTTGGTTTTAGCACTCATTACTCTTTTGCACTGTGCAAATACGCCAAAAGTTCCCAAGCACTTTGATTTATGCCTGTTAAGTTGTTTCTTTCACGATTGTTGCATATGTCATAATTACCTTAATATTAAATTTAAAATTGAAGTATATGTATTCATCCACCTTAGGATTTTTTTAATGCATACTCTAATATTTTTTTCTGCATTTAAACGCTTATGTAGATTTATTTATCTGGTTCTTCCTCTTTTATACATACTCTTTTTTGCCCGGTCCTCAAGACTGACAGTACCCTAATCCAGCCCATTAGCCAAAAGTTTTGGAGACCACTGTCCTCCATGAAAACTCCGCTTTCTTCCATTAGATAGCACTCGAGGTCTTGGGAACCCCGCCCTCACGTAGTCTTCTTCATATCGTCTGCGACTGTACACTGTACGGCTCTCTTAGCGTGAACGCGACATTGGCACTTCTTCAGATATTAGCACTTCGAAGGGGCATTGGCGGGAATCGTATTTTACAGCTTAGGTTAGTGCCCCAAATGGGTACTTTCTAGCATACTAGTAGCTTTTGCAACAGCTCTTCGATCCAAGGAGACAAAGAGCAAAATCCAGCTATCGGTCGTTTGCACCACCAGCCGAAGCTACGTGCTTGCCGAAGCAATCGGACGCCTCCCTTTCCTCACGTGGCCCTGATCTCTGCACGTGAATATGGGCGGGAATGTGATTACGTGGTGAAAAAGGCACACGACTGGTTCAATGAGCACATAGCTTCTACCGCAGTTCCAACTTGGGGCTAAACGAAGTATAACGGTGTTGCGCCATGTACACCGTCACCGCTTCTGCAGGGTAGGAAAAGGAAAAGGTCTGCACGTTCAATCCTGTCTTTAGAAACAATTCAGTGACTGCAAGTCGCAAGAAGGTGCATGACAAGTGCAACTTTAAAACGGTAATCAGCAGCACTGTCGAAGGACGTAGAGGAAGCACCAGTTAAGAGGCCAACAAAATAGACCTTTTGCAAAGCGTGCAGCACCGAAAGGTATACGCTGGAAATGCCATGTACAACTGGCCCTAGCAGACGACAGAGGGAACGTTTGCAGAGAGTGGGCCAGGGCAGGCGAGCAAGAGCCAATCGCAGTTACCTAGCATGCGCCACGAACGCGAGACAATTGAGGGGCCAGCTTAACACGGCCTTAACCTTCCGGATGCCAACGACCTGCTGGCGAACGGCTTACCGCAACTTGCATGGGGATCTCTTGGAGCTCGAGCTGGGGGCTGGGGTTGTCCACGGAGAAGCCCACGAGGCAGGGGCCGAACGTGGCCACTAGGTCCCCCGCTGCACCTTGCCGCTTGCCCAGTTGCTGGAGGTGCCTCAGCAGCAGTGACAGGGTGTCGCGGTTAGGACGAGGAAGCTGCCCAACGAGGTGCACTGCCTGCCACAAGCGCTCCTCCGGATCCTTGCACCCTGCAAGCCCGTGGTCCTTGTCAGACACATCAAACGGGAGATGAAAGACCAGCAAGAAGGGCTGGTCACAAGACTGAGACTAAAAATCTATGGCCCAGTTGCCCCTGTTGCACGTTTAAAAGGTTTAACCGACAAAATAAATTATGAGACACAAAGTTGGATTTTAAAATATGCGTCGAGTTACAGGCCCAGCCTGAGGTGATGACGAACACTGTGCGTAGGAGAGCTGAAGATGCCCACCAAAATTTGTACTGCATGTTGCAATTTTGCTTGAGGGGACATTATTTTTTTCAGTCATTTACGATATTGAAATGAAATTTTTGCAGTTTATGGGGCTTAATTTTCTCTTTATAAATCCGGTGTTAAAATTTGATACAGCTTGTTTTTTGGGTTCTCGAAGGTACGAAGGCAGAAAAGCCTAGTAAAATGAACTAAATCGCTTTTTTAGATCGCTTAGTGCAGCTAACAACAAAACTAATGAGTGCGGCACTTTCATTTTAAAATAATTAAGAATAGTACACATGCAATTTCAAGTGGTTAACAAATGTGTAGTTTTTCATAAATATAAAAAATATACATTCTAATTAAACCTAGATAGTTGCATCCCACCTATTCTAAAGTATATGCATGTCGAATGTGGTTGTGATAGGACAATTTAAAGAAATTCTTGAGCACAACCAGTGAAGGTGCCCCAAAATTACATAAAAGGGAAAAATTTATTTTCCTTTTATATTCTTTTCATGGCACGGAAAAGAATATATCGTTAATAAATTCGCGTGAGAAATTGAAGCCATAGAAGACTGCATTGGAGAGGAGATAGCTTGGACTACTAGTTAACATAACTTGAAGAACCGTGCAGAGAAAAACAACTCAAAATCATGCCTTTCTGGGCGAAGTCTTCAAATGCGTATTTGACCAAGATCACAAGTCAAGACACCATAAAACCCAAAATTACATTTTTTTCTTCTAAACATTGCCGATTTTAGGTTCTTATCGACCCTTCATTATTTTGACGGAAACGACCGCAGAGGCAGACACGCTGCCTCAACAGAAAACAAACAATTGCAGTTTATTCTAAGCTTTTCACTATTTTTCGGGAGCCTTTCCTTCCTGAACGGTCAATAATAAAAAAGCGCAAAGGGTCACTGACCGCTTGCTTTGACGAAGTTTTTCCAGAGAGACTTGGTAACCAGTGTCTCCTTCAGGGAACCGAGAAAGTTCATCACAGCTCCGCACACCACAGCCAGTTCGCAGGCAGCCTGTTTGAAATAAATAAAGCTGTTCTATGAGAAAAATTGTAACGACCTGTCTGAATAGAACACAGTGTTGTTCAATAAGGCTGTTGAAAATTTCTTGGGTTAAACCATTCCATTTGCACACCAAACATATATATACAAACTTTGCCTGGTTGCACCTCACTCCTCCTTTACGCCTGGAAGATCGCCATTGTCTACACACTTTAAGCATTACGTAAATGGTGCCGGGTATAATGGGTCGACACATCCGTAGCATTCTCTCAAAAACAATCTTTATTTGTTTAGCTACCTATATCGCCCACAGGGAATTGTTGTAGGGGAATACACAAAATGAATACCGTAAAACCCTTCATGTTTGCGAGCCCTTAATTTTCGCAAATTTCGTGAATTGAAAAATTCACAAAAGTTAACGGCACGGACTGATTTGCGAAAACAAAGGGTTTTACAGTATATACTATACAAATAGCTATATCGACAACATAATCTTCAAAAATAAGGAGGCACTAGATTAACAACAAGTACCTTGCAAAACCGAAACGAACAGTGGAGGGGTTGCATTGACAATTTTCTGCTCGAGACAATTCCATTTGTGTATGGCGAAAGGAAAGAATGAGTGGGCATAAACATCTGGGCAGGAGGCAGTTAATCTCTCATACTGTCTGCTTGCAATTTTTTTTTTTTTTTTTTTGTGAAATGAAATGTTAGATCTGTATGTATACACTTTTATCGGCGCCAGCCTCATCATTAAAAATATCCTGAAAAACATTTATGCTCAAGTATTCCGATCGTTTGAATAAGGTCCGAGGAAACCCAAGCGAGAATTTAACTATAATGCAGGGACAAAAACAGGATAATTTTTAATATGTATTAAAACAGTGACAACAAAAAAAAGACTACCTACAATTATGTTCACAAAATCTCCAGAGTAGAACACAATGCATGTGAATCTAAAAGCATAGCAAGCCAACACACCACTATTTAGCATCCATTTTGCGCAGTGTACGCACAGAAGCACTACTAAACATTTCAGTGGGGAAAGGAACAATGGAAAATATAAAAAAAGAAAGCAAGACTTTTACAACATTCTGTAATGCTTAATTAGAGTGCAGCTCTTGAGGAGGAGGAGGGAAGGTACGGAGAGGAGGGTATGCCCCTTCTCCTCTCTCTCCCCCATCTGCATCCTCCTCTTACCCTCCTCCTCCCCTCCCTCCCCCTCGTGACGCTACTCGTGAAGGTTGTGACCTTTCCTCGTGACCTTCACTCGTAACCCTCGCGATGTCACTCGTGATGTCATTATGGGAAACGTCTCATAATGCAATGCGCGGGTCACAAGTGAGACTCCCACGTTGCATTATGGGAAGTTTCCCATAATGCAAAGCGCGGTTACGCCGACGGCGACGCCGCTCAAGCCGCAAGCAGGCGCCTAAGAGCTGAGCTCTAAAGAAAACCCTGGATCACGCCACAAACTTTTAAATGTTTAAAAGTAGAGAAACGGCAGTCTGCACCAGATTGGGAGTGTCCTTCCCCCGGAGGAACTGTTCCACGAGCGCTTCCACTCGTTCCCTGGGTGCAGTTGTGCCGTAGAGTCCATTGGGGGACCCTCCGGCCCGCCGCTCCACTTCGGGCAGGCAGTGGGCCAGCAGTGGTGGCACCATGGGGGCCACAAGGGGGACATGGTCAGAGATGAGACCCCTTCCCGCCAACCTGGGATGGGCCACGGGCTCCAGCACACAGGGCTGCTCGACCTTGCGGGAACGAGGAGAGCGGACAACGCCATGATTCGGAGACTATGCACGGCAGACTGATTGTAACGCAGCGAGAATTCGGGGTACACACAGTGGACGATCCGTAAAGCAGCAGGGGCAAAACTAAAGAGCAGGGTATCGACGTTACCATAGTTTGGAGATTACGCATAGTGGACTATCTGCAACGCAGTACATTTCCGCTGCACTGCCACCCGTCCTGATCTCAGCTCTGAAGCAGTTTTAGAAACTGGGAAAAGCTGTGTTGGATCAAGCTGAAAGCATCTTCCAGGTCCTCCAAACGTGTATAGCTATAGCACTTCACCAACTAAATGGCCTCCTCGGGAGCAGCAAAGCTGCGAGCTCGATCTGCCACGATACATAGAAGAGAGTCATTTTATTGCACTATTTTGCTTTTTGTATGAAAAAATGTATGGCAAATATCTAGGCAATTGTGTCTTACGTAAAACATTCTAGCATCATAAACACTTATATCATCGTTTAGCAGCACATCTAGCGTGTTCAGCCAGATGCCTATGTTACACTTGAATCTTCTAACTCACTCCTCCCCTCCCACCTTGCCTCCCTTTCTTCCTCACTGCACCGCTGGTCACACAACATCCTCGTCAACGAATGGGCATCAAGCACCTCAGTCAGTCCGCGGCCACGCTTTTACCCAGGCTTCGTGAAATGCCGAACACTTAGCCCAAGAATGTTTTGTGTTAATTTAGGCATCCAGAATAAGCTGGCAGTAGCAATGTCACTACGCAAAGGTGTTCCAAAATGATGTGGTCTATAGTCTGCAATGAAAACGATAGGGCGTCTCCCTTAGATGCCCGGCCTTTGCACCCTGCGCCCTTTGGCACTCTTTGGCTGCGCTTACACGCTGAAGGGCTGCTAGACACCGAGACGTTATCGAAGGTAGGAAGCTCGTGCTGGAGGCCACACATGTAAAGCACTTCCTCGCTATTCTCATCCAGTCGTAAAATCTTGAGCAACGATTGAAAAAAATGTAGGCTAAAAAGCGGCTCGGCAAGCTTCTCACAAAGGGCTGGCACTGGGGGTGGCAGATGGCGGGGCAGTTGGCGCACTTGGACACGGCCTTGTAGAAAGGGATGCGCTTGCCGCACACGCCGCACTTCTCCGGGCGCAGCATGGTCCTGCTGGCGAAGGCGTGGACCCCGTGCCCCTCCGGCCGGACCGGGGTGCTGCGTCTCAGGGGACCGAGCTCGTCCAGGGCGGCGACAAAGCCCGCTTGCGCCTCCACCGTACTGTCGTCCACTGCGGGCATTCGGATTAAACACCCGCCAGTGTGATCGGTGTAGGGTTTGCGTCGTAGCACCGTATGAGAGAGCTATGCTCCGTAGCATGGGTTCTCCAAATGGGCATTCCCCAGACTTCCTGGGTCATCCAAGCTCTTAAATTTCTTCTGCTGTCCCTGTGCCTAAGTAGAGTTTCCAGATTGAGGTCAGTTTTCGCAGATGTGAGCCGCTTGTTGGTGCACAACTACTAAGAGCCAAACACTACTAATCCGCATTATTGTCGTCCATAAGCTTCTGCACCGCATCATTGCCAAGACTTGAAATGGTTCCTTGGCTGCTGTTAGAAACAGGAATCTGTTCCTTCAGATCAAAAAGGGAGAACCCCTGCTTTCGTAGAATAACTCCCGAAGTCGGCCAATGTAGGCTCCGGCTGCTCTTCGGCAGTCATCCGAGTATTAAAACCCATTCAGTCCAGCCAGAGCTGGATTAAGTCTCGTATCCTGCTTTTTCCGGATCGATATTCACCTCGGGAGTGCTTCGAGGCTCCGCACCATCTCATCTAGAAGATGTAACATGAAGCACTAAACCTGCCTACAAAAGGCGAGTTTCAGCATTCCCTTTGACAAACGACTCCCCAAAACCCACCTGATCTACGAGGTGCCCTGGACTGTGGAACCGCGGTGGGCTCTGCGGGGTTGCTTAGACTTCGCCGGACCTTATTGCGAGGGAGCATGGCAGGGTCCTCCTCTAGCCTCGAGGTCATGGTCGCCACATAGCCCTTGCTCCCGGCCACCATTGTCACTGTAGTGGCAAAAACCTCGCAGCTGTTCGGTTGTTCTACGCAGGCCTTCGAAATGGTGGGAGCGTCTCCGATGCTCTTCTGCAAGCAAATTGTTCTCGTTTTATTCGGGCCTTCCGTTGGTGACACAAGTCTGTAGCTGTAGTTTGATGAAGTAGGGCTATACTCTTTAGCACCCTATTGCCCCAACGTGTGACTAAAAGGCGTGCACTTTGCAATCATTTTTATATTATGCATCTTGTAATACTTTTAGGTTGGCCCAGCAGCAACTTGCAATCCCCAATTATTTTTTGTAAGGCTGTCAATGGACTTTTTTCGACCTTAGGACCTTAGGGCATGCAGTGAGCCAGAATCAATCTTCACTCGTCTAGCAAGGTCGTTCAAAATATAATGGAACATAAACATCAGACTTTGGTTCTGCTGATGAAGCTTACTTCACATTCAAACCTCTAAACAAGTATAACATATTGGTGTTATTATTGTAAAACAGCATAGAGATGATGCTATCCATGTATACAAAATTTCAAATGTTTCTTTTATGCTTAAGTTGTTGCCTCTGGTATAAAAGCCAGAGATGAAGTACCCGAGGGTATCTTGCCTACAGTCATAGGTTGAATATGGGACACAAAGCATCAGAATTTATCAGTCTCTCTGTGCAAAGAAAACAATACCAAAGGTAGGAACGAGTTATGGCATTCCGACTGCAAAGCTTTGCAGTCCACCGCTCCCACAAGATTACAGTGGCACCTCAATGATTTGGCGGGGACATCCGGAACTGTGCACAAGATGATGGTGTAACATTGGATATCTTGTCAGAAGCCATGAGTCAACTGAAGAAACAGTGCAATACCTCGGTCTGGAATGTGCCGCCAGACAAACCGCCGCCTCCAACTTCATTCACTGGTGGACAGTCGCGTGCAACGCCATCATGTTGCGGGCAAGCGGCCAGGGCAGGTGAAGATGTTGAAGGAGACCTTGTTTGACGACACCATCCCCCATTCTCGGCCTCTTCAGTGGTGTCATCAAATTCTGATCCAGAGGGCGACAGCACGGACCCAACGGATTTGTCCGTCGTGTTGTAGTCCCTGGTAACATGCATGGCCACACAAAAGGGGAAGGTGGGGGGGGGGGGGTGGCGTGAAAAATGAAAATAAATGTGCAAGGAGGCGAACTTCAGCTGGCTGCAACTGAAACAAAGGGACGATACACTAATTCTTTCTGTCTCTATGGTAGCTATTATCTTAAAAAAAAAAAAAAATGAAACGTTTACAATAATCTGCATTGCCGAATTAGAGCGGTGCTTTTGAGGAGGAGGAGGGGAGGGTGTACGTCCGTGGGATGTCACAAGGGTGACGTCACTCGTGACCCTCGTGACGTACGCCAAACGTAGAGTCATTATGGGAAACGCCCCATAATGCAACGCGCGGTTAGGCCAACGGCGACGCCGCTCAACCCGGAAACAGACGCCCAAGAGCTGCGCTCTAGAAAATGCTGTTGATCCTTCATTATTACTCTTAAAAATTGTGAAGTCTCTGCATTATTGCTTGGTGGCCAGTCGTGACATCAGGGGAGAGGGACATACAGTATGGCATGCAGTGAGCCAGACCACATACATCCAAATGTAGTACACACGTCAATCTGCGAACAGCAGGATCGTCGTGGACTAAAACTGATTAAAATTCCTTGTTCATGGATTCTACTAAGGGGACTGCGACCAGAAGATATGCACGTGCCTATGTTGTAGCTCCTGTTGTAAAGCTATAAAGCTAAAGGAAACTGAGCCACCAACTCGCTGAAAGCTGTGGCCACACACAGTATTAAATTGAGTAACAAAAATGTCTACCAGGCAGGAGCGTCTTCGTCCAGATTAATCAAGTCGTGAAGGCTTGACTTGATTGTCTTAGCTTGGCCCACGTGTTGGTCATTCGTGTTCAAGACACACTGGCGAATGAGGTTGAACCTGTGTTGCTGAAATCAAACAAAATATATGTAGATTTTTTTTTTAAAGGAGATTTAATTATTTTAGTTTTTATTTCCTCGGGTTAAGGTAGAAGATGAAGATGAACCAATAAAGACGTTTGCTTTCTTTCTTTCTAAAAAAAAAATCAAATATAAACTTCAAATGTGCGGGTACCTGCATAGATAACTTTTGCTCGCACCGTTCCCTCCTTGAAACTTCGTGTTCAAGAGTCCCTCTAAAGAAAAGAAGATTGAAAAACTATGAGAAAAAGTTTGAAGTCAAGAAAAGTTAGCAAATAGGCGACTGCTACTGTTTACCTTAGATGCAGCAGCTTTGCTTCCAAGTGAGCTTTGGTTAAAGCCAGCTCCTTGTTTTCGTCCTCCAGTTTTTTAACCCTCAATTCTGCTGCATGCCACCGCTGCCTGCAGGACTCCTGGTTTTTGACAAAATTTAAGAACTCTGCAACACGGAGATTAATAATCTTAGCTGCGATCGATTTCTTCAAGACACACACGGACACACACACGAAATACGTTGCTCACCCGAAGTAATGTCGCTTCCTCGGACGGATTCTTGTACCAAGCGAAACAGGTCATCGTACTGTGCCACCAAGGACATTTCTGGCTTGCGGTCCATGGCGCTTCTACACTTAAATTTACCAATCACGGAACAAACAAAAGCGTGGTGGCGAACACCAGTGAAGGCCTACTAAAAGAGGTGCATGCGAGTGCCTTCCGTGGGAAGTGGGTGGGTGCCACAGAAACAAGGAACAGGAATATAGGAATGAAGTAGGGCTACTGTGCAGCTGGCGTAGCGTCTGGCCCCAAGTGCGACAGGACGACCGCCTTTATCACTCAGGTCAGGGCTAGACAGGGTATATCGAAAGGAAAACTGCTTCGTCATGTGATGCTTGAAGATCAAGGATGGGCAGAGAGTCGTCCAAGGTAGCGTGCTTGGAATTGGGAAATTTAATTCGAACAACGCTTTTAGAATACGTGAACGTATTGTACAAAATAAATAATGTTTCTTGTAGCGCGTGCAACGTTGGCGCGTGCTGCGCGAGGGAAACTGCAGAGCAGCAGAAACACGAACCGAAAGCGCTGTGGAACGCGCCAATGCAATCCGAGTCAAGCACGACAGCGTCGCAGAAAAAAAAAAAAAGTAAAACGGGGCACTTTAATCCTTTGACGTGGTCCCTAGAAAGGAAAATATCGAAGATATAGAGATAAATAAACCGTACAATCAAATTTACGAAGCCACCGAAAAAAAAAAAAAATCCGGACAGTTTGAATGTTTTTAAGCTAGGTAGCGCAAGCTACCGTCCTATCAATCCCACGCATTGCGTGCGTCTAGCGTTCTGCACAAATGACGTCACGGACGTGAAAATAATTGATATTATTATGAAGGACGTTGAAATAGTAACTAAACAGAAAGCCAGCGAAAGGATATTGCGGTTCCGCTGTTTTGGCCTGTAGTACATGTCATTTTATCCCTGTCACGGACAAAAATTTGACGTGAGCCTTCGAACAAGGAGCAGCAGCACGTCGAAGTGAGGTCAGCGATGGAAGGTTTGGAGGACAACAAACGGGCCGCTGACGGATCTGACCGCCGAAGTGCCAAGCGTACGAAGAAGGCGGTACGTACCCGGACCTTTGTGAGTTGTGATATCACTCTGGCTGTCATGTAACACGAAATAAGAAAAAGGTGCTAGCCCTTCTTCGATGATGTTGGCACAGCAAACTTTATTTCCACGTACTATCGCGGGCAACATAATCTAGTTTTGACGTGAGCTGAAGGGTCCTCACCAAATATTGCGGAGCCTCCTCCGCAAGCGGGGATTGGGCCGCTGGCGTGACCGCCGCGAAGCGGCGTGTGTGTGGGCCTGTGGTCCAAACTGCTTAGAAATGGAATGCGACGTTGAGGTCACATACCTCGGACTATTTGACAAATTGAGAAACATTAGAGCTTGCGGAGACCGCAAACGCAGAAAAAGGCCAGATCGGGTGTTTCGACTCGTGTTGTCAGCGTGGGTGCCTGAGGTCCGTGGTTTTTACCGGTGGAAAGATAGAAGACAAAAAAAACAAAAAACAAAAAAAAAACCGAAGGAACTTTGGTTTAGGAGAAGACAACACAGCTGGCTAGATTCAGTGCGCTGAGATACCATGATCCAAATCCACTAGAACTGCGGTTGTCGTGGGAGGTTCCATACGCCGTTTCAACCTAACTTGTCTGACGGCAAGAGTCACGGCCTCTGCCAGCGAATCTGAGCGTCTGAGCGAGGCATGTGACAGCGTACCGTCGGAGTCGGCTCCTCCAGCGGAGAGCTCTTCAGGGTCCTAGAGTGCAGCTGAGGCAATACCGCCTAGAAGACAAGGCCCGCTCCTTTCCCCCTAAACGCCATCGAGGGGATCCACGCTGCGCCGCGTAGCTTGCGCCAGTGTGTCTCTCAACGGGCAGGTCGTTAGCACGTGGCGACAACAAGGCATGTGCGTCTGCCATGCCTTGTTGTCGCCGAGCTTTAGTTGTTGTCGTCGAGTTTTAGTGTGTTTGCTGCTCGGGGCGCTGCGGCCGATCCACTCGCATGGACGTGATGCGCGGGCCTTGACTTCTAGGTGGTTTTGCTCGGCGTCGCTGAGTGCTCGCGAGGTGCTAGAAGACGCACCGGCAGCGACACTGCCGCAAGCTAGGCGGCACAAGGTGAATCCGCTAGCGACGACATTTTGGGTTGAATGGCTCACGCCTCGTCTTCTAGGTTGCATCGGCTGAAGCCAAGGTTTCACCTCTGCTCGAGGTGTAGCCTCTTGTCCTCGTAATTTCAGTGAAATATCAATTTAGGAAGCAAGTTTCCAAGTTTTTGGCCTTCTTTTAATGATCGGAAAATTTTGTTCAAGTTGTGAGGGAAAGCCTGGAAAAGTGTGGGAATTTTAATGGTTTAGCTTGGTAGGTGCCCGGGCTCTTAACCCCGAGAAGTTTGCCTGGCGCCCTCTTATGGTGAACCGGAATGATGCCACGCCACGGACAAACTTTTTCCCTGACACACCCTGCTCGCGTTGTGGAGGCTGTGACGACGTTAGCTGTTGGCACATTCATTTTTATTTACTTTTGTGGCAGATTTTCGTAGGACGTGTGAATTTTCATGTGTGGTTTTATTGAGGTATGGCCGGTAGCTGCAGGAAAAACTTCAACCAACATTTCAGGCATGGTTGACAGGGCAGGCAGCGCATGAATCGCAGCTGGGGGGCTATGTCCGACAAATGTTTCGTTTCTCCTAAAAGAAACGGAAGTGATGGGTGTGAGGATATCGCATCTGATTGACTAGAGGCCCAAATGACGAAAGAGAGAACTTTCTTCATTTGGGCCTCTAGCCAATCAGACGCGATATCCTCCCTTCCGTCACTTCCGTTTCTTTTAGGAGAAACGAAACATTTGTCGAACATAGTCCCCCTGGTCAATGGAAAGGAAAAAATGTGGCCTCACTTGCAGGAGCATCACTATAGACTTACATCTCACACAATCAATGCTGTTGATGGTCTGAATGAGTTGACAAATTATGAATACTATTTCTTTTTTTTCTTTTTTTTTGTATCTGCTTTTAAACAAAAACGCCAAAGAAAAAAAATTGCATGCCGCTTGAGCAGCATGTTAAATATGGTCTGGGCCTTGGAGTGAGAATCACAAGTGAGACAGCCCAAGTAGAGGGTCAAAGTAAAGAAATAAGGAACACAGGCATATACCAGTTATTTATTTCTATCTGTTTACATTGCTCGTGTTTGACCTTTGCTG
Source organism: Ixodes ricinus (assembly GCA_037355805.1). NCBI lineage: Eukaryota > Metazoa > Arthropoda > Arachnida > Ixodida > Ixodidae > Ixodes > Ixodes ricinus. Next base: position 12,461 of record JAZHYW010010905.1, on the reverse strand, counting down.
GATTTGGATAGTATTTCAATGGACTCCACTGGTGCTATCTGTGGACTAGTTTACAATATCCCTCAAGTAATGTACAACAAACATAACTGAAGGTGACTGTCTAGCCCGTTATTAGTCCCATGTTGACAATTTACATTTTACAGGCTTTAAAATTTTGATTTTAGTGTAATCATTTTGTCCGAAGCTAAAACACCAGAAGCTTTTCTCACGAAACTGTCACCTTCCACAGTTTCCTCATTTTCTGCAACTAGTGCAGCATCTTCCACTGGCCAGTCCTTCGAATGCTTGGTGTTCCTGCTGTTTTCCCTCTGTTGTCAGAGAAGCCAGCTGCAAGAAGTCTGGAGACTAAAAAGCTTTTGGGGACCTCAAGCAGTGTCTCTTTTACCTGGAAATGACGATTCAAACCAAACAACATATTTTCCTAATACACAAGGCTTGACTAATGAAAAAATGACTAGGAAATGTATAAACATTCAAAATTACGGCACTATATTACTGCGCATACTTTGACTTGTTGCAACGCACTAAAACCACGACGGTGTGCTAAGAGTTGTGAACCCCTCGGAGAGGCATTGATGCCTTGAATTCTGCTGTTCCGGAGCTCGACGGTCTCCCCATAAGGCTCACGTCTTGAAACACCGGTGGTCGGGTACAGTGCAAACACCACAATGTCTTTATTACCCTCAAAAATCTTTTGCCACATATACCGTAACATAGAAAGAGGTAGCCCATCTAAAATCGAGAGCAAATTGGCCAGAAATAAGGAGCGGGCTAACTTTCAGCGTGCAGTCGAGAAAAGTTTAAAAATTTATTTTTAAATCGTGCGTATCTGCCAGATTTGTTAATGATGCAGCAGGGGGCAACGAAGCAAAGAGGATTGTCCTTCTTAGTCAGTAACGTTTGCTTATCTCCCGCTTTAGCCAACTAGCCCCATTTCCGCCCAGGTCACCGTTTACCCGAACACTATGATTACACGAGGTGGGCCACCTTTCGGAATTTTAAAGATTATAGCGAATCGAGCGAAAAATATGGGGTGGGTAATCTCTCGCGATATGACGGTAACGACGTAGCTGGCGCCCACCACGTGCTCACCCTCCTCAAGGTTTCTCGAGATCCGCAAGGTTTCCGCAACTTTTCAAGATTGAAGCGCTCGTTTTCCCGATGCTGGTTGACGTCTCCGTTGCCCACGACATGCCCCTGCTCGACCGCTTTGCGTTTGTAGACGACAGTCCGTAGCAACTTGAGAACGGCGGGAGACAGAGTCCTTCCGTCCATCCGCATTAGTCAAATGAACGCCGGAGAGAAGGACAGCAGACTCCGGCATTTGGTGCGCGCACCTGGAAAAAAGGACGGGCTCTGTCTCCCGCTCTTCTCGAGTTGCAACACACTGTAACGCAAATAATATAAGCGCACTGACCGACGTCAGCGAGCGGGTATGCGGAAAAAGTTTGGAAAATCTATCCCCGTCTCTCCCTCCGTCTCAGAACCAGCACCCCGCAATCGTAGGGCGTCGGAGTTGTGAACGGTCACTGACGGGACAAAAACAGCGGAGTATGAGTTGCCCCGCCTCCGGAGCTAGCGTCCGACCTTCGACAACGCTTGTGCGTTTCGCCCGCCTCGAGCCTTGCACGCGCAGCCAGAGCGCGGCGAAATGCAACGAGGGTGCGTGCAGGCGTTCCAAAGACACCCCGCCGTCCTCGTCCGTTGGTGACCACAGGGCGAGAATCATTACTTCGCACACTTTTGCCAAACCGTTGCGAGTGGATGCCGAAATTATTTTTGTTTACGAGCGGGGGTTTTCTATTTTGAAGCGTGTTGGCAGCACCCCGTTGGGGCGCATTTCTCAGGGAGCGTGTTTCTCTTACAGGACATCGACAAGGACGCGGCGTCAATGGACCCCGGTTCTGCGGACTCTTCGGCCTCTTCGGCCGGCCAGGGTCTAGCCCCCTCCCACAGCCCGGCCAAGAAAGTAAAACGGGAAGACACTAGCGATGCCTTCGACGTTCAAGGTTCTCTCTCTTCGAGCGGTACGGAGGTTCGCGTGAAGCAAGAAGTCGTCGGCGACGATGAAGTGGAAGAGGAGGATCCCATGGACGCCGCCCTGTCCGGCATGGAGTTCTTTCCGGAGCAAGAGGATGCCGGCGAACCCCAGAGTTTGACCTCGAGCTTTGCGGGGGTGCGCGTGAAGCAGGAGCCCGTCAGCGACGAGGACACTTACGATTCTTCCGTGCCGGAAGGTCGTCCGGAGGAACCCGAGAAATTGTCGCATTCGAGCAGCTTCCACTCTGTGACGCCAGGTGGCGTTGAGGTACATGTAAAGCAGGAATGTGTTAGCGACGAAGGCGCTTACGGTTCCTACGCCGGAGTGTCCTTGCGAGTCGTCGACAGAATCGCCACTTTCGGGCAGCTTTCACTCCGTGACACCGGGTGGCATGGAGGTGCGTGTAAAGCGGGAGCGTGTCAGCGACGAAGTCAGCGGCGTGGAATGCCCTCGGCCGACTCCCATCGAGGAATCTTCATTGCGAGACAGTCGGGTTGCGGGTTTCGGAGGCCCAGAGGTGCTCGTGAAGTTGGAGCGCGTCGGCGACGGAGAGGCCGGCAGTCCGTCCGCCATGCAAGCGTCTCAGGAAGCCGGCGCCGAATCTTTCATCGTTCCCGACCGGATACAAGATGCTCCGAGCGTCCAAATGATCGAGATCAAACAAGAATCGGGCGGCCAGCTCTTCGTCGTGCAGAGCCCCCGGGAGGTTGCCACGAGCAGCGTGGGTGTCAACGTGAGCGCGAACCAAGGCACCGCAATTCACACTTTCGTCATGTCCGACGTGGCTTCTCTCGGTGAGGTGATGCGCGTCGTCCCGTCCGGCACCGACGGCACTTCCAACCGGAACACTCAATTCGTCGTAGACCGAGGGGCCTCTACAAACCTGACTTTTGGCAATTCCTTAGCCGGCACGAGCCACGCGGGAACCAGCGTTGCCTCTGGCTCGGGACAGCGAGTGTACGTGGCGTCGTACGAAGCCACGAACGGAACAAAGATGATGCGAGTCGTAAAGCCCAACTCAGCGGTCGTGCCGCAGCCAGCGTATATCCGGCGTTCCACCCCCGCCGCCCGGCAGCCGACGCACGCGTGGAAGAAAGTGCCGGCCGAGGGCCCCAGCTCCTCAAATAGGGCTTCCGTGGCCTCCGGGACGAAGGTGGAGAAGGTCGACAAGGGCGTCCAGGCGGACATCCGGCCCAGCTCGAGAACGGTCAGCGTACAGACCAGCGTTTGCGTGAGGTCCACGTGTGAGTATTGCGTTTAGGGTTGCGCTCTACGGGCCGACCCTTTCGCTTCTCGTTTTGGGGTGGGAAAGTTGCGCCACGGCCCTTAGATTGCCCCAAATGGGATCTTTTCGTTGTGCCGTCGGAAAGCTTTCTTTGGGGACGAAGGAAAGCACCCGAGGTGCCTGCGCCTCCGACATCAAGTGATCGAATTGCTCGGAGAACCTGGCGGATGGATGTGGGCTCGGAGAAGTCAACTTAGAGTTGCTGGACGTAACTGCTCTTTTATAAAACTCAATGGATCCTTTAAAAAGATCAACATTCGGAAACGCCACATATACTCTAAACTTATCAGTCGGGTTACAGCCCAGTCTCATTATTCTGGATACCTCGCCATATAGACGACAGTTTCGGTGGCAAACTAGGTAAATGCGGGCACTTCGGCTCGTTATTGAGGATGGCTCACATTATAGGGGTTTTCGTAATAGAACATAGGTGTCCATATTAACGAGGCATCCCTGTATTTAAAAATAATTGAAATACCCCGTGAAGGGTGCTACGCTGCTTAAAAAAGTTATTAAAAATCTGTTAAATTTTTACGATTTTTTTTTACTCATAGTTTGATTAGCATCTGTTGTGGTGACTAAATTTTTTATGGCGTAAATCGCCGAACTTTGCAAACCAGTAAGTAGTTTCCCTAAGGGCCTCGGTCAGCCGGATGCAGCTGTAGCTTCCACCGTGGTATCGAAAAACTAGCAACACGAGTCGTTGCAGCAGAATGGGGAACTATTGTCTGTGACAGGTCAAGAATGAAGTGGAAGCTCCTGCTATTTCTTCCCACTTTATCAGAGCGAACGATGGAGACCAGGCGAAATCCTCTCCAGCGTTTGCTCTACTAAAGTGGAAAGAGGTGGGAGGAGCTTCCACTTCGTTCTTGACTTGTCACCGACTATAAGTCTGGGTAGCAAGTAAAATCTGCACAGAGCCGCTGACAAATGGCACTGATGGCGCCAACCACGTGGGCCCTAACGCATGCCTTCTGTTGGCGGCTACCACGGACAACTTGAACATAATAGCATAAATTACAGTTTCCCATTTGTTTCTGGCTTTGCAGGAATTGTTCCTACTGGCGTCTTTCAGGTCATCTTTGCTTTTTGCTTTCAGATAAAGAAAGTAAAACTATCTCGAGGCATCCTAGTGTACTGCTTTAAGAGCATGATCCCTTTTTTGTGAGTGTTTATCTCGTAATTTAAAAATGTTTAAATAAGTGCCTGTAATTATTGAACTGAGGTTTTTAAATGACACTGTTGTACTCCCCAGCTAGAAAATGCCCTGTCGAAAACGCATCATAACCTCTTCAAATTTTCATGTTCTTGATGAAGGTAACCGCCATAACACAGTCTGTCATAATTATGACAGTACACTATATTTAAAAAAAAAAGAGTAAACTATTGGCTCTGACTGAATAACGGTGTTTTGTAAATCAAATTATCCTAGAGGTTCAGACAAAGGTATCTGTTTTTGGCCGTCATGATCTAAGGATTCGACGAAGCACACACACCAAACATACCGTAATATCCTGAAAGATGCCCCACCCCCGAAAGATGCCCCACCCCTAGTTTTGCAGCACCTGTAGACTAGAACAGTTGTGACAACACAGATAAGTCTTGAAGCAAAGAATACGACAGTTGTGGCATCATTTACTACAAAGGTATGGTTTTGAGAAGGGCGACTGCTAGTGCAGTCACGCCGACAGCACTCGCTGCCGGAAAATTATCCAGAACAGTTGTTTGTTTCTTGCAGCTGTCTCTCTCTTATGTTAAAAGAAATAAGAGAAGAAAGTTGCACTAATTTTATTTGTATCGGTGGAGGTTTCTAAAACCATCTCTTTTCTTACAAAACAATTCTCTGAAGTTCTGAAGAAATATCCTGCTAGCATTCAAACGGTGCATTCCTCGAAGAATGATTCGGACAATATATTGAGTAAAGAAACACGGAGGGGAATTTCAAAGATCAGTTTCATGGTTTATAGATTTCATAGCAGTTTCCCAGCCTCAAGTAATGAAGTTCTGACCCAGATAGATGGTGTTTTCTCGCATTTAAACAGTTCCTCACAAATCAATTCAGCAACTGATCATATTGGCAGAAGAGGAGGGAAAGGGATGCTGACACAGTTGTCTCTCGTGGCCAGCTGCACTGCATCATATCTCCGTCGGAGTTTGCGTGAAAGTTTCAGTTACTGTTTTCGTAACCTCTGCCGTAGTTTGCGTGCACCTTTATTGCGACGCGGTAGTTTATTGGAACATTCTGCAGTTGTCTTCTGTTCCGTATTAATGCCTGTTCAGAAATGACTTATGTCGTGGTAAGATTTTTGTGCACTTTATTCCAGCGGTTCAGACCGACGTGCTGCCTAGTGACGTTGTGGTAAAGGCATCCACAACATCCCATTGCACCCTGTCTCTGGTGCGCGACCAGTTACCTGGCAGACCTTCATCTTCCAAGGAGTTGGCCTTGTAAGTTTCCATGCTCATTTTGCTCATGGAGGACACTATTTCGAATGGCTACCTTTTTAATCATTAGTCTCAGTTGTTTGAAATTTGCAGGGCATATTCGTAGCTCTGAAAGAGGTTGCCATTCTAAGTTTAATGTTTATAAATTAGTTCTTCGAGAAGTTACACAAAAGTGCATCAGATAAACGCTGCACCCACTGAAGAAAACCATAGTTTAGAAACGGTAATAATAATGGCCAGTTTTTTCTTTCCAATAAACCGTGCAATATAACACTTCTGTCGCAAATCTGTAAAAAAAAAAAAAAAGACAGCAATGAGGAAATTTTAACTAAAAGAAAATGGGAACGAAAGTTTTGTTTGTTTGTTTGTTTGTTTGTGTGTGTGTGTGTGTGTGTGTGTGTGTGTGTGTGTGTGTGTGTGTGTGTGTGTGTGTGTGTGTGTGTGTGTGTGTGTGTGTGTGGTGAATAAAACCCCAACTTTGCATAACAAAAGGCATAAAAACGCAAAAAGTAGGTTCACGCCCGCATTCCTGACAAAATTTTAGTTTAGTAAGTCCAGAAACTGGCTTCACACAGCATTTTATTATAAAATGATAGTTTATCTGAACTGAGATTTTATGCCAAAAGGTTAAGATGAGATAAATGCAATTGCAAGCTCGCGAGGTGGCTTTCTAGTTGGTGCCGGCACGTTGAAAATAATTATGCAAAACATACGTGACTTAGGAGTTCTGCAAGTTAAAAAGACTACTTGTAAAATATGTGACTTTGAAAAAAAAAAAATTGTGATTTTGAGGTAGTGTTTTGTTCTAAAGGTGAGCTGAAACACTTCTTTCAGGAAATGAGATAGACGTCGATTCTATAGTCGGTTACAAGTCAAGAAGGTAGCGGCAAATGCCCCTCAAAGGGAATTTTGTATTCCTCCGCCACCAATCGCGTCCCGTTGTTTCCGTGACGTCATGACCTGCCCGAACCAATCTTGTTTTGGCAAATTAATATTTTCAACATTGCAGTCGGGCAGATTTTCTAGGACTCCAGTATCTTGCGGCAATTATTCTGTTTTTTAACGCGGTATTTCACTTACCCGAGCTTACGTCGCTAAGTCGTAACCGCGTCCACTTTTCTTCGCAATAGGTTCTGCGCGACAGCGTGAAAATCCAGCGATAGCATTGCCATCGAAAAGTTCGATGTGGGAGTAAGGCCTAGCATCGCACATACGTCGAACGCCGTCTGCTTCTCTGCCTCTGGTTCCGCCCCAGCATCGTGACGGCAGCGGCTTTTCTTCGCAGTGGTTTCCGTGGAGCGACGTTAAAATGCAGCGGTCACCAAACTCTTCTTTATAAGTGTAGTGGGCTGTGCGGGAGGGGCATAAGCGAACCGCGAACACAGTAAGTGTCTTCACCCGATTTCGACCGTATCTTTGCTGGCGTTAATAAATAGTCTGTCTACTGAAATGACGCCTTCGAAGCAGTATGTATTCATCTGTGAAACGTGGCGTCCTTGTCAAGTTTCCGCGTCGCAATCAGCTGCACGCTAATCTATGACTGCGATAGTACCCGCGGGTGCACCCTCGTTCACAAAAATGAGCTGTTACATACATGTGGCATACAAATGATAAAGCCAGTGATGCATATGTTACAAACATTTAATTGATATTGTTCTGGACGTTAAAAAGCTGATGTCTTCTTTTGGAAGAATATCAGAGAATTTGAGGGAAGCAGATTTGGTTCTCTCAAATGCTTCCGAACATTCTGCTTGCTCTCAGAGGCCCTGTCAGTCGTATGTTTACGCTTCGAAACCCGGGTGCGTGACGCGTGTACTCCCCCCCTCGCGTCGCGTCGCGTCGCGGCTTGAGGTATTAGCGGTAAACACACACCAACTTTTCCAATTTACTTTAGAAGGAAAATGTGTACACAATATTGGATCGCAGCATTGGTTTAATAATTTGTAAAAGATGAAAAGTATGTCAATAAAAATTGATTGCAAGGCTAGCTTCCCGCTTCATGAATTGTGATTTTCTTATATGCGAAATATTTGTTTAAATCAAAAATTGAAAGCATACCGAATACTCAGATGTCCTGATCTTGGTCCGAACGCAAGTGGCCGAATGATTTGTCTTTATAACAATAAAATCAACAATGTTTGAATCAAGCAACAGCTCAAACCGCCTAATTACATTTCTGATGTATGTTATGTCTCTGCACTATACCAGGCCGTAGCCGCGAACGAGCTCTTCAGAGTCTGCCATCATCTTTCTGGTCTGCCTTGGCAAAGACAGACTCGTGTAAAAAACATATTGAGCTTCTTGGAGGCAACTTCGCAGTCCTCATTGTCGGAGCTTTCATGAAACCATCAGAAAGAAGGGTCCCTGTCGTTTCATCGACACATGTTTCATCAACTTTTTACGACTCTCGTTTCATCGACACTGATTGTTTCATCGATACTACCACACTGTGCTGTGAAGTTTCATCGGCACACAAATTGCACGCTGTAGGAACATTTTGCTGTGCGTTTATCACTGGGGCACATGTTAAACTATCCGACCCACCCAGTTCACGACGCTTTGCGGTGACAGTCTCCAGGAGTTCATTACAAAAATGTGGACCCACCCAGCCCACCCGTACATGCCGCTTCGCAGCAGCGTGTAAGGGTGGTCGTGCCCCCGTGCATGTACCCGTACCCTTGCTCACCAACAAACCAGTGCACCCCTAACCAAACAAAAATGTTGTCGACGAAACATAGCAAGATATGTCGATGAACGAGTGTCGATGAAACAATTTGTTGATAAATCGTCGCAGCGTTGATGGAACAAACTGTCGGGGAAATGTCATTTGATGAAATGAGTGGCACCGCACAAAAAGCCTGTTTCCGAGCCGCGTTACTTAAACACTATCGCAGGCATCATTTTTAGATACCCATTGCCAGACAAAATGCATTCTGAACAAAAAAAAGAAAATGAATTTCACGTCCCTCTGCTGTTAGTTCACGACCTGGAATTGGATAAGGAGCCATCAGGCAAATTTGAAATGGTTCTGGACTGGACAACATGGACTCATCATCGGCGTTATTGGTTCAAAATTATGACGAGTACAGCGGGCTCGGGCCTGAGAGCTAAGGGTTAGCGTGGGGCTCCTCAAGCCGAGGGGCATGGCAAGTGCACACCGACAGTGGGAAGCGACCACCTACTTATCTGATCTCGTTGCAAGCCTTAAACCTCAGCCTTCAAAGGGCTTTGCATGATTCGTCGTATGGGATAACTTGTTAGCAGCCCATTAGACTCACCCTACAATTCCGCTCCAACAGTACATCCCCAGGCCTTCCAGGAGCCGACCCACTTGATCTGGGTGCGAGAAGGGATCCCAAATCGTGACCTGCACTATATATTTGACCCCTGGGCCAGCTGATGGGGGCACTACAGCAGCACCAACGGAAAAGGGGATTAGGCCTTTTACAGACTAGCATCACAAAACCCAGAAATACCTCCATTCATTCTAAACCAGTTTTAGAAGCCACCCAAGCACTCAAAAACGACCTTTCAGTACTTCACAACTCTGCCCTCGGCAACAAGTCAGGCTGCAGTCTGTGCATCATGGTTCTTATCGGCTTTAAAAAGGTTTGATTAAATCCTCTACATTGCACTAGTCCGGGAGGCTCAAAACTGAGGTCTCTATGGAAGACCGCTTCACCTCATCACAGCGTTTCTGCAAGACGGACGATATCAAGCTTGAGTCGAACTGAACTAGGCCCAGTTAATGGCATTGGCATTCCTTAGATCTCCGTCCTCTCACCAATTCTTCATCAATGTTGTAGCTGACTTTTCCTCACGTCAAGCAATCGGTGCTGTTTTTACGATATATTTCAAGCGAGTACAATGGCGCCTCTTAAATTCAGGAAATCTATGCCACACCCCTTCAGACCGCACTTCGGCGCACAGGGCAGCCTGCTCCTCATCCACTACGAGGTGTTAGCCAAGTCGCCGAAGTGCGACCCAAGAGTCATAATGGCCGTGGACTTCAAGGGAACTTTCGACTTCTCTATTATGCTTTGAAACGGAGCACTAGCACTGGGATTTTGCTCTCCACTGTGCTAACACAAGGTATTGTTATCCCCAGGGTGGCCTCAGTCGTGTGAATGGCCACAGACGTCCCGTTTATGTTTCGAAACAGATCACTGGCAGTAAGAGTTAGCTGTCCACAGTGCTCACACGTTATTGTTGTTTTTTTAGAGGGGCCTCGGTCATGTGAATGACCACTGACGTCCAGTTTATGCTTCGAAACAGATCACTGGCAGTAAGAGTTAGCTGTCCACAGTGCTGACGCACGTTATTGTTGTTTTCAGAGGGGCCTCGGTCATGCGAATGGCCAACGACGTCCAGTTTATGCTTCGAAACAGATCACTGGCAGTAAGAGTTAGCTGTCCACAGTGCTGATGCACGTTATTGTTATTCTCAGAGTGGCTTCGGTCATGTGAATGGCCACAGACGTCCAGTTTATGCTTCGAAACAGATCACTGGCAGTAAGAGTTAGCTGTCCACAGTGCTGACACACGTTATTGTTGTTTTCAGAGGGGCCTCGGTCATGTGAATGACCACTGACGTCCAGTTTATGCTTCGAAACAGATCACTGGCAGTAAGAGTTAGCTGTCCACAGTGCTGTACGTACGTTATTGTTATTCTCAGAGTGGCCTCGGTCATGTGAATGGCCACAGACGTCCAGTTTATGCTTCGAAACAGATCACTGGCAGTAAGAGTTAGCTGTCCACAGTGCTGACACACGTTATTGTTGTTTTCAGAGGGGCCTCGGTCATGTGAATGACCACTGACGTCCAGTTTATGCTTCCAAACAGATCACTGGCAGTAAGAGTTAGCTGTCCACAGTGCTGACGCACATTATTGTTATTCTCAAAGTGGCCTCGGTCATGTGAATGGCCACAGACGTCCAGTTTATGCTTCGAAACAGATCACTGGCAGTAAGAGTTAGCTGTCCACAGTGCTGACACACGTTATTGTTGTTTTCAGAGGAGCCTTGGTCATGCGAATGGCCACAGACGTCCAGTTTATGCTTCGAAACAGATCACTGGCAGTAAGAGTTAGCTGTCCACAGTGCTGACACACGTTATTGTTGTTTTCAGAGGGGCCTCGGTCATGTGAATGGCCACAGACGTCCAGTTTATGCTTCGAAACAGATCACTGGCAGTAAGAGTTAGCTGTCCACAGTGCTGACGCACGTTATTGTTATTCTCAGAGTGGCCTCGGTCATGTGAATGACCACAGACGTCCAGTTTATGCTTCGAAACAGATCACTGGCAGTAAGAGTTAGCTGTCCACAGTGCTGACACACGTTATTGTTGTTTTCAGAGGGGCCTCGGTCATGTGAATGACCACTGACGTCCAGTTTATGCTTCGAAACAGATCACTGGCAGTAAGAGTTAGCTGTCCACAGTGCTGACGCACGTTATTGTTATTCTCAAAGTGGCCTCGGTCATGTGAATGGCCACAGATGTCCAGTTTATGCTTCGAAACAGATCACTGGCAGTAAGAGTTAGCTGTCCACAGTGCTGACGCACGTTATTGTTATTCTCAGAGTGGCCTCGGTCATGTGAATGGCCACAGACGTCCAGTTTATGCTTCGAAACAGATCACTGGCAGTAAGAGTTAGCTGTCCACAGTGCTGACGCACGTTATTGTTATTCTCAGAGTGGCCTCGGTCGTGTGAATGGCCACAGATGTCCCATTTATTCTTTAAAGCAGAGCACTGGCAGTGATCTGTTGTTTTTCTTAGACAAAAAAGAGCTTATTTGCAATCAAAATTCTATTTGTTGCGTAGCAAAGATGTTTGGACAGCGGGAAGGGCCAATATGGCATCTGATGTCTTTGCCGTAGATGGGCTGCAAACTTTTGTTTTTGCGAAGTTGAAATCTATACTTGTGATTCATGGCACAGTGCAATGTATAGACCAGCTTAGACATTATCGTAACAAAAATAAAACGTTTGTCTGTTGGCTGCATATCGAAATGTTATACGGCAACGAGCAGAGAAGCATGACAACATGAGACACGAAAGGTCAGTGGTGGACAAGAACAACGATCCGATTTTAAAACATATGAGTGGTCCTTAAAAGGACCGTTTTGTGTTCCGAGATGTTCCACGCTTTCTCCATAATGGTGGCGTTAAGCTTCGTCAAAGGGCTCGACACCAGACAGGTCACTCTCGGATGGGGTGTCCTCTCCATCCAGCTGGATGACGATGGGCTGGATGTGGGCACTTGTGGCACCGCCTCGTCGGAACGTTGCTTCGATGTCAATAACGTGCCTGACAGCATTAACCCAGTTGTCAGTGGTGACCTTGTCAACTTCTTCGTTGAGGAGTGTCCCCACGTCGACAATCTTGAACGTCGTGTTTCGGGCAGCAACGCCGTTCTTGATCTGCGCCCATATCAGTTCAATGGGGTTGAACTCGCAGTGATACGGTGGCAGCCTGACCACAGTGCAGCCAGCCGTCTCGGCAGCAGTGTCCACACGATACTTCAGGTGCTGTGGCTTCACCAAGGCCACAATGTCGAGCAGCTGCTTCTTCAGCATCTTGGGGTCCCATGAAACGTTTTTAGACGTCAGCCACTGTCGGATGTCGTCCTTGCGGGAACTCGTCGTCGGCACTGCTTCCAACCGCCGTGAATGGTAAGAAGCGTTGTCCATG
>JAZHYW010010904.1:0-39465 GCA_037355805.1 Ixodes ricinus | reverse complement strand
TTGCGGGTATTTGGGTGGAACAGTAAAAAAAGATATTATGAGTGATTAGGTTAAATTTTTGGTTTGGCACAATGTTTCTTGTAATATGACACTTGTGCATACCTGTAACGTCAAAAGAGTAAAAGGTGTTAATGAATAATTAAAAGTAACGCAAAAGTAACGTGCGTTACTTTTTATCGGTAAGGGTAACGCGTTCCTTTCATTTTGCTAGTAACGAGTAACGTATGCTTCGTTACTTTCTTTCGGTAACGCCTACACCACCGCCTGGAAACAAGCTCTCAAGCACGCGCCCAGGCAGACCGGGTCTTCAAAAAGCATGAATGTCGTTCTTCGCGACGCGGCCGCTTCTGATCCTCTTGGCGGGGCCGCAGCGCCATGGAGTGTGGTGTGGCGTTCGCATGGAACAAGCCGCGCGCCGGCCAATGGAAGTGTATCTCTCCATTCGCTGCTACAGACTACAGGCTTCGCTCCATGGGACAGGGGAAGTTAGGTGCCGTTTGGCGCGGCTTCAAAAGCTGATAACTAAATGTTGTATGAGGGTGAGGAGGAAAGGAGGCCCCAGCAAAATTCAAGATTTTGGAAGGGGGAGACCCCCCCCGTGGCTGTATGGCTGCCCTGAAGTATCGGTGGCGACGCGCAACTTCTCAGACTGAAGCTCCCATTGTACCTTCCTCCGTCCGACAGGCACAGAGTATACAGGAGGCAATGGTCCGGCTGTTCTAACTCTGTCAGTGACTATACGTGAAAAGAGCCCGATGTAATATCGAGGCCGAGAAAAAAAAAGACGAGTCGACAATAATTAAGTTTGCGCTTTGTCTCTGAGTATGGCATAATCCTGTGAAACCTAATGTTTTCGTCACAGAGCACGAACTTTAGTTGTCGGTAAAAATTGGTTTTTTATTAATATATTTTCGCCAAAGTCATTTGCAGGGGCTCCTCCAAAGAACAAAATAAATCTCTCTCCGAATGTCCTGCGCAAAAGTGGACGTACGATTTTTTTTTATTGTATCGTAGCGTAAATGTAGAAAAGAATAAAGATATGCAGGTCCTAAAATTATACCGTGGGAACGGGGAATCTTCGACGGACAGAGATAAACAGCACCGTCCCAAATCATAAATTCCCTTCCATCATTTTCCGGCGCTTCACGAAAACCACAAAATCTTCAAAACGTTCCAAAGCGGGGGAAAAAAAAGAGATTTGTTTTGCGGCGAGTTGTAAGAAAAACGTCGCGATAAAAACAAAGAAATGGACGTAAGTATTATACAAAGAGCAAACGAGGGTTTTCTAGGAGCGAGAACAAGGAAGTCGTCTTACCGAGGACGAGCCATTCCACTGTCGTCTCCCCCGCTGGCACTCGCCGTTCAATGGCGAGCACGAAACGTGGACCTCGGCACTTTTTCCCTTTTTCTGTTCCAGCTTTTCTTTTCCCCATTTTTTTAATCGTTTATTGTCACCCCGTTAGTGTACTTTTGAGTCTTTCCTTTTCATGTGTTCAGGCGGTATTAAGCCTCTCTCTCTCCCTCACTTCCCCCCATGTTCTCGTCCGTGTGTTCCCCTTTTTATGCTCTTGTTGCGTGTTTTCTTTATAACTTTTTTCACCCCTATGTTCCCGAAATTTCTTTGCTGTTCTCTCCCACCTTACCGTCTTTCGGGGCGTTTTTGCTGCTCTATATTTATACTTTTTTTTTTAGCTTTCATTTTGTGGTGGACACGACACTTCCGAATTTTTATTTCTCCGTGACAACAGCCATTTTCCCGAATAGTTTCGTATTTTTCCCACATATTCCGGTTTTTACTCCTTCTTTTTTCCACGTATGTTCACTCTTTTTCGGCCTTTCGTTTGGCCGGTTTCCGCCATTTTTAATATATTTTAATTAGTTGCTCACATTCCACGACATTTTCCATTCACTATTTTTCCGCACATTTGTCCTTTTTTTTGTGCTAAATTTCCGCTCTTTTTAGCTTTTTATATTGCCTTTTTTTTCTGTTGCCATGCTCCGGTTGTTGGGGTATTTTGAACATGTTTTTTTATTTTCGAACCCCAACTCACAACTAGCGCTTCCTATTTTGGTTGGATGTTGATTAAAACCAGTGTGTCGAACCGAAAAAAATACGGGTTCGGTTACGGTTCAGGTTCAGGTAAATTTATTTTGTTCCGGTTCAGTTCCGGTTCGATTAATTCGATCCGCGAACCGGTTCGCGAACCGTCGCGCTGAACCGGTTCGCGAACCGGTTCGGAAATTATAAATGACAAATTGCAACATCAAAATAAATTACAAATAAAACATCTGAAATCAGCACATACGAAACGGGATACATCGTCGAAACTAGTAGTGCATAACGTTTATAAAAGCCTGTAGCCAATGCAAGCGGCAAACAACGACTGTCTGATGACAGGGCTGTCTGTCACGGGCGCTAACTCCAGCGTCTGCTGAGCGTTGGTTTGAGCGCACGCGCCCGCTTGAGTCCCATGACTACGCTGGGCAGGCGACGGAAGCAACAGAGCTCGGCAGATCCTTTGTCAAATTCGAAAGTGCGCGCAGCTTCGCTTCTCCGCGAGCGACTAGGGTTTGTATCCCTGCTTTTTTTTACCCGCATTTATCGAGTTTCCGGTACGAAAAAATACGGCATGTAAATCTTGACACTTCATAGCTCGATATACTCTGACCGGTGGTTGGGGCAGCGAAGAGCAGATATAATTCATGAATGCTCATTTTAACTGTAAATAAAATTTCTTTCTCTCCCTCAAACATTATCAAACTCCACAGCCTTTTCTTTTCTCATTCCGATGGAAGCAAGCTTCAAGAACTCGCGCGTTCTAGAAACGTGTTATGAAATGAGCACACAGCAGCATTTAGGATTTACGAGATTGTAGGAAAATGAAATCCCGTGACGCGATTTTTTTCTTTGCACAGCCTTCCAATTTTCTTCTTTCCGTGCAAGCCGCGACCAGTGCAATACTGGTTCCTATGTCAAGATTCATGGATGCAGCGTTTGTCAAGATTTATGGATGCAGCGTTTATATTCCTAAGACTGGGTGGAGAAGGAAAATATCTAAGCGAGGTGTGTGTCAGTTGACGGCACTTAAAAAACAAATGGCATTGATAGCACATTCATTGTCAACAGCGCGTGGCCGAACCGTTTTGACATGAGCCGGTAACCGTTATTTTTTTCCGGTTCAGTTCCGGTTCGGGTTCATCGCGATAACAACATAACGGTTCGGGTTCGGGTTCAGTTCCGGAAAAATACCGGTTCGGTTCCGGTTTTCGGTTCGGTTCGGTTCCGGTTCGACACCCTGGTTAAAACACACTAGTTCCTCATATTCCAAATTTGTAGTCTTTTCTTTCATAATGTTTCCGTGTTTGTCTTTTTTCTTCCACATGCTCCCGCCTTTTCCAATATTTATTAATGTTCCCGGCTCCTTGAACTTCACACTTCCAGTGTTCCCTATTTTTTAGTATTCTTCATGTTCCCCCTTTTTTACATTTTCCTTGTGCACGTTTCAAGCCTTCCTCATTTTCCTTCTACATGGTACCACCTTTCCCCATTTACGTTTCCAATGTTCCGCCCTTTTCGTTTCAATTTCCACATAGTATATATATATATATATATATATATAATATATATATATATATATATATATATATATATATATATATATATATATATATATATATATATATATATATCCCACCGGCATTGAGCGCGAACTGAAGTCGAGAAGACAGGGAAGTCATAGGTTGGCTCCAAATGTTAAGGGGTTGTCGGTCGAAACCGGAAGTACTTAAGTTTCTGCGCTTGTTACGTCGAGGGAGCCTTCATGTAGACAGACAACATTTTTATTTTGATATATAATCTCCCGTTATTAATTAAACCTTTTATGAGCGTATGTACGAAACTGCACCCCGAATTTCGCCAGTGTCAATGGCTGACATCCGTGGCTGCTGCGTGACGTCACAAAACGCAAAGGTTTGTCGGATGGTCGGGATAACAAGCGTTGGTCGATGGATGTCTTGTATTTTGTTTTGAATTATATAGTCTCCTAGGTCAGTAGTTCTCAAATGGGGGTCCGCGAAGGCATTCTAGGGGTCTGCGAAGCCTTGCCTCATCAGTCAAGCCCAACAATAAAAGTTGCCTTTTCTTTTTCTTTTCAGGTCGAAAAGAAATGTTTTAGTTTTCGGGCGAGTTTTTTTCGTGTGAACGTCAATAAGAGAGGTCTACTTCACACTAGCCCTTAGTTATATCCATTTATTAAATCATTATTATATTTAACCTATACCTTTCCTCTCCTCTCACCATGAACGCGGTCCTCCACCATCTCCGCCGATCCACAAGGGGTCCGCGAAACATTGATAGTTGAGAACCACAGTCCTAGGCTGTACCCTACTAATATACGGTTCTTTTATTGCAGTTATTGCAATAAATAACTGCCTTTATTGCTAAAAGGCAGTAACGCCTTTAGCAGGATATTACTCGAAAACAGCCGTAAGCTTCGAGCAAACGTATGCCGTTTCGCGCAAACACAACTGCGACGGCCACCGATCGAATTAGGAGCGCTTGCAAAGCAAAGAATGCAGATTTCGCCTCTGAAGCGGCAACTAGGTACACGAAGCGGTATCTAGGTGCACATATCGGCGGATCCACTGGATCGGTGATGAGGCTGCGGGTCTTTCCCTCAGAGGCGATGACCGCGGGTCGAAGGCAACCGGCGAATCGTTCAAATGCATGTCGTCACTTGACTTGGACCAGCTTGGTGAATCGTAGCCATGCTCTATTTGCACATGTCGGTCAAACAGAATTTGGCTGCACGCGTGCTAAATACAACTTCAGGTATCGTTTCCAGGTGGTCTAGCTGTTGGTTTCGGTTTCGCTGCATAAACAAACTGATTGATCCGATTTGGGCGAGCAGTGGAGAGACGTAGTTTAATATCGTTGGCACAGCATCACACCTCAGCTTACGAGCCTTCTGTCTGCTTAGAGCTCAGCTCGTAGCTCTCTTCTGCGAGATGATTGCTGAATAAGCGGGATCTTGATCTTGACGGGAACCCAGTCCCTACGCACGGCGACGATCCATTTTGCTCGTCACTGCACGTCTCGCGGAAAAGTGTGGAACGTCATGTCTTGGCTCGCATGTGCTGCCCGGTGGTTGTGGCACCCAACCGCGCAACAAAATCTCACCCAACCACGAAACAAGTCGAGCACAACAACGAAAACGAAGCACGCTGAGGCGTTCACTCGCACGTAAACGATGAGACAGAAATGCTCGCGTTGTGTTGTGTGACGTCAGAGCTCCCATGTTGCCACCGAAAACAGCGTTTACGCTAGAGTGCGATTGGAGCAGTATAAATTCAATTACTCATGCAGAGGGGCATATAAAATTCAGATATTGCACGTACGATGCGTCTCGAGGCAATAACAATGATATTCAATTGTTTTCTCGAATACAAAATTTGACCGGACAATCCCTTTAAAGTCACGACATGCAGACGGGGAAGGCTCCTCGACCTCATCAAAATGATCCGTAAAGCTAACGCGTAATGTATACAAAGTTCTGAAATATAGTATTATGAAAACGTCCTAAAACTTTTGAGTCTATCTGCGGACCGTTTACCTTCCATCAGTGCCACTCTTTGCAATGTTTCTTCTTAACCTCTCTTCTCTTACCGTTTGCTTCCTCGCTTATCTTTTTGCCTACCCCTATTCCTCCCCGTAACTTCTCACCTCCCCCCCCCCACACACGCACACACACCCACTTTGCGTCTCTCATTCCAATCTTCGTTTGTTCGCCAGCCTCTGACTTTCTCGCCATTTGTCCCTTTTTTCTTCTTTTCCTCTTCCCTTTTACTCCTTTCACTTCATTTATATCGCGCATTCCAGCTTTAGGTCCCCAAATTCTTGTTTATTCCCCATTTAATCCCATTCTAAACTGTTATCTCCCCATTTGTCCATCGATATCCTTATATATCCTTCCCCTTTTTCTGAACTCCCCCTTAACGCCGCCGTAATCCCCAGTCCCGACAGGCAGAGCCCGCTTTGCGTACGTTCTCCATATTTCCGGGTTATTTCTTTTTATGCTCTCTCTCTCTCTCTTCCTGCCATCCTCTCAGTGGAAAACAAGAGGGATGTTCAGGGGCGCGTGTTCAGCAAAAACAAAACCACCCCTTACCCATAAAAAAAAAAGAAACGATTTGAAGTTTTTGCATTTTACTTCTTCTATGAACTCCCCCTCTTTCTCTTAATCCCTATATTTTGGGGACTTTCCCTTCCTCATATCAACCCACTCGTCTTGGGGACTTTATTCTCCTACCATCCCACTCTTTTGGAGTACTTTCCCGCTCTTCCATCATCCCGCTCCTTCCGGGGACTTCGTCTCTCTCTTTCCGTTCTCTCCATCTCCCTCATCCTCTTTCTCTGCCTCTCCTTCTTTTTCTCCCTCTTTTTTGTATCTGCATTTCTCCGCTTTACTCTCCCTTTTCCGCCTCTCCCTCTTCCTTTCACCGCCTCGCTTCCTTATCCCCACTCTCTCTCTCTCATTTTTCTATATCTCTCTTTCTCTTCCTCATCCTCTTTTCTACTTCTGTCCCTCTTCTTCATTCTCTGTCGCTCCTTCTCTTTCCTTCTCTCTCTCTCGTGTTATTTTTACTCCGGGTCGGCGTCCGTCGTCGACGTACACCCACGCGTACGCAGGAACGCGCGATGCCCCGTGAATTTCCCGGATGAAAAGCGCGGGAAGGCAAACAGGCGCCGACGGCCGCCGCGTCTGCCCCCTGCGAACCTTTCCGATAACATTGTGCGAGCGAGCGCGGAGTTGGAGCCGCGAGCAGGGGCCGGTCTCCGTCCAGAGGCTAACATATCAACACCGATGGCGAACGCAGTTCCTTCGAAAAGGTGTACAATATATATATACCGCGAAGTATTAGCGTACGTCACAATGTCGACTCGGGTGTTATTAAGATGGGGATGGGCAGAGTAAGTTCAACAGGAGCTCGCAGATATACAGGAAACTGTATGTCTTCTGTTATGCAAACTTTTCCCTCCGACTGTACACAAAGCGGCGGTGTGGGAAGCTGGCGACGACGCGAAGAGAGACTGAGGGAGAGGAGCGAGACGAGAGAGGGTGCGCGGACGTCAGAGTGCCAAGCTGTGATTGGAAGGTTTAGGGGTAGACGCGAAGGCTAGAGCTGCTTTTATCTCAACTCTCCCTCCAATCGAGCGAGCAGAGAACGTCGTCTGCTCCTGGCCCAGCGTCTCGCGTTCGAGGGCACGTCGCTGGCGCTTGGCGTTCGCCGGAAAATGGGTAGAGACGCGTCTAGATGTCTAGACGTTGCCTCTAGCTATTATTCTTCCAATCAGAGCTGGACGCCCTGACGTATCCGCGCCCGCTCTTTTATCTCCTTCTCTCCCTCAGTTAATCTGCGTATTGTTCACCGTGGCTTCTTTTTTCTCTTTTTTTTTTCAGAAAGATTAGTTTTTAATGCCTTTCGAATATGTTACGTTTCACTGTTCAAACTCAGTTTCAGTACCGTCGCCAATATATTTGTATAAACGTGCGCGGATCGTCTTTGTCCCTCGTTGTTTAATTGTTTTCTAGACAATACCGCTACTATTGCGATACAAACATGTATGACGCAAATAATAATAATAATAATAATAACCTTTATTTTGGGTGCCACAAAACAACCACATCGATCTTCCCCTTGGTGCATTAGCACAAACAATAAAACCAGCAAGACAAACAAACAAATTCTAAACACACACAAAGTTAAGAGACAAAAATCTCATTAACAACACACATAATGTCGTTTGCAAGTTAGGGAAATGCAGAGGAAAAAAGAACACTTATTAAATTTTTATAACAAAAAAAGCAAGGCTCTATAATAAAAAAAATAATATATATATATATATATATCAGGAGCACGACTAAATTACTTATCGATTTTCCTGAAATATATCTTGATATTCTTTACTGTGTCAATAATTAAATGTGAGTACACTTTTGCCTACCGATATCAAAATTCAATTATAATTTCTTTTTTTTTATTCTCGCTTATAATATCTGCGTCGGTGTAGAAATCGAATGGTTTAACAAGCATAAATACACTCAGAGTACAGTGGAAGAAAGCTCGTATTGCGAGCAGTGGCGAATTTTATTTATACTTCCACGTCACGAAATCTCTTTCAGAAGCATTCTATGGCAGACGTATCAAACACCTGTTCTCGGCATTCAATTATAACCGACCAAAAGCAAGCAAAATATTTTTTAACCTTGCTGCCCTTACATTCATTTCGTATTTTTCAATAAACGTCTCACGTCAGACTTTAAGCTTGGAGTGTCTTCTCACATCGGATGACAATGGGAATTGACGTCATTTCAGTGAGCACAAATTAAACATTGTACAAAAATCCTCACTTTTTGTATCTTAAATCTTTTTTTTTTTTTTTTAGTTTGGGAGTACCGAGGTTTGTTAAGCTGCAATACTATTATCGGAAGAATTACCCGAGACTGCGGTTATGACAGAAAACGACACCAACGACACCACCGTCTCGGGTAATTCTACAACATGGAAACACGAACGCTTCGATCCCACTTTGGACAGTTCGCAAAAATCGGTTTCTCAACATATTGCGCTAGGATTTACAACAGAGGTGCGGCTAGGCTGTGCACGCATAAGGTTAAAATATCGACAGATAAACTTGTCTCTTTCAAGAAAAAAAAGAAAATAAAAGAAAGAGAACCTCTTTTGGGTTATCATTTACCGGGCGACGCAGACTTTCGCTAAATCGTCTGCTATCGAAACCCGAACCGGTGTCGAGGCACACGCCATCTGTCGGCAGCGTCTCCAAGTCAACGAACACCGTCTGCGTCGCTCGGGAAATGGCGCCGCAGATTGCCCGAAACCAGTACTCTTTTTCTCTCTCTCTCTCTCTGAAAGAGCTAAGTTTATCCGTTGGTATTCTAACTCTATCCATGCACCGCTTATAAAGTCGCACCTCTGTACCGATTTTTGCGGACCGCCCAAGGTGGGATCGGAGCGTAAGTGTGCACGCTGTACAACGAAGAAAGCATCGCCGCAGTCTCGGGTAGTCCTACACCGACGAACTTACACCAGCCCACTTGCGCCCTCACATTTTTGTTTGTATTATTATAGCTGCTTCGCCACTCGGTTCTAAACGCGTCAACAAATATATAATTAAACTTTAATTTTTCATCTTCAGTTCGCGAGTCAAAAATCGAGAAAGGTGGCGGTTTATCGTGTCACAAGAGCCTCTTTTCAAAAGTGTGCGCCTTCTAGTAGCCGCTGCGCGAATTACCCGAGTGCGCCATTGTTAGGGCACGTACCCAGAGCGTGCAGCGAGCGCTGCGTCAGAGCTCGGCGAGCACTCGTTATCCAATCACGCGCTGCGTCAAAGTTCGGCGAGCACTCGTTATCCAATCACGCGCTTCGGGCCCAAGAAATGGCGACGGCCAATGTGGCTCGATGGGGTTTTGAAAACGGCATACACTCGTACCGTATAAGGGCATGTACTTGGACTAGCAGCGCTAAAAGACGACGGACAAGTGTGGTATTGGTCGTCCCTTAACTTGTCCATCGTTTTTATTTTTTATTGGTGCTTTAATTTTATAATATGTTCGGACGCAGTCAAGCTTACATGTAAAGCGTTACAACTAGGGCTTCGTGTTTTTGGTATGTACCGAATACCACCGATAAACACCGAACGTGCTCCGAAATCTGCGGTGCGCTACCACACTCGGCCACCGAGCCCTCCGATGCGAACAGGGAACAATGACATCGACTTTCGCGTGTGCCGGACGTGTTCTCACGCGTTTCTCTCAATCGAATTTAAACGTTTATTTATTTATTTTTAAATTTTTTTTTTGCTAGTTAGAAACAATTGTTACCGGTGAAGCTGGCGGAGCCTCGAAGGCTTCGGAAACTCAAGGCGCGTGTGCAACAGCTGTGGCGCGTCCGACACGCTTTGCCGCGTTGTGAAGGGACCAGGAAGCGCAGGCGCGGCACCCTGTAGTGACCCCGCTTTCGCCCAACAATGATTTTTTGTTTGTTTGTTTATTTGTTTTTTGTCGCCCGCGTTTCCACGTGCATATAACGCTTAACGTTTGTCGTGCCTTTTAAACTGCCTAAGTGAATCCCATTTCAAGATTTTGCCGCTATAGTAACTCCCGTCTTTCATTTTAGATTCTGAGAGCGACTCCTAGCTTTCAATATTTTACGCGAAACTGTGATTAAAGCCCGGGCTTTTATAAAAAGAAAATATCCTTCCAAGATGCAACGCAAGTGTAGTAACGCAAAGCGCAGCGATTAGAACGATGCATAATTAAAACTAATTAATTTCTTCCCCTGGGCGAAACTCTTCCCGTGAAATTTCACGGGACCCAAGTCCGTTGAAAATTATCCGAATTCAGCGTTGCTCGCGAGCTCAGAAGAGTTCACAGATAAGCACTAGCTCAAGACAGGCTACACATTCTTTCAGGTTCTAGTCGTAGCACTCAGATACGTTTAAGTATATTTTATCCGGGCTGCGTGGCCGATATTCCTGAAGGAAATCGTAGTCCCATCCACGGGAACCGCATTTATATTTTCTTAAATGGGCAACTATATTCACGCTTCCTTCCAAAGAAGTGTCAATCCCCACCCTTGCCCGTTTCGATCTGGATGAGCATCGTACCGGCGTGCGGTCGTGTATCACTACTGCGTGGTGCACGTTAAAGACCCCAGGCTAGCGGTTGTACCGCACTGGCTAAATTGCTCAGCTACAGCTGACAGGCAAGTCGCTCGTTGAAGGCAGACTAAATTCAAGGCTGTATAAACATACCCACAACCAATCAAAAAGAAATAACAAAAGAAGTGGGGCGCAGATAGCCACGACGCAGTTCCTCAAGGCGTCGGTGGTAACCCTTTGCTTCGTTTGCGCTCAGCTGACATTTCCCAACGTGTTCCCGCCCGTCCTGTCGGCGTTCGTACCCCGAGGTTCGCTTCGGGAGTGTCCGATGTCCAAGCTAAGCCTATAGACACGGGCGGGAAGATATGGAGGAGTTGCACGCTCGAGAGAATCTCATAGCAGCTGTTTTGATGATGCCAACCGGGTTCCATTGTTTGTCTTGTTCCTCTCTCCGACATTTCATTCTCCTCGGGGTTCCTGCCATCTGGTACGCTCCGTTAGTGCGCATCGGAGTAACAATGGACAGCGTCTACGTTCGAACAAATATACCTTCACCGGGAGGTTTCGTTCACACCGAGAACTCGGCAAAAACAGATAAAGTTGCGAAAAGTACTAAAACGGCAAACGGCAAAAACGCAGTAGCCCATGCGCCAAGACTTTCTTGTCCTTGTGTTTGGTTTTGGCGCTTTCTGAGGCCATCGTAAACAACCCTGAGTCATCCCACTCTGTGAAGGTGGATGACCAGCGAAGCTGTTTAGCACACGACACAGACGTGACACAGAATTTTGAACAAAGGTACGAACACATTTATTGTCTTGATCGGTGGTCATCGTGACGAAAGGTACGCACACACATGTCGAGGACTATCGCCGCCCCGAGGAGCCGGAGGAAACTAGACACGCGCGACGGGACCGCCACCCGGCGGAAGGAAAGGAAACTAGGCACGCAAGCGGCTTGGAACGACGACAAAGAGAGGGCGGTGCGAGCCCTCTCCGAGTTTTGTTGACGCACACGAAATATCCACGGAACCCTAGCCATAAACGGCTTGGATGTACAAAGTATGTCGTTTTTGTTTCTGTAGAACGTTTGCTTGGAGGGAATGCTCTCAATGAGTGTGCACCTTACCAGCGAGTACACTTAGTCGGCGACAGGTTAAGGGTTTCAGGGAAACTCCTCCCACCTCTTTCCACTTTAGCTGAGCGAAAGCTGGAGAGGAGGTCGCCTCTCATCTTCAGAGTTCACTCTGCTAAAGTCGAAAGGGTGGGAGGAGCTTGCCTCAACTCCTACGCGTCAGTGACTATTGACCATTCCAATCATCGCCGTCTGGGCACCGCCATCTTTGTCTATTGAGCTGTGAAACGCGTTCTGGGCATGCGCAGTTGCTCTTCTGAATATCACACGCCGCGCATGCGTCTACATCCCAGTGACTGCATAATTTTTCTCGTCCGGGTGATAAACGCCTTAAAGGTCCATATGGACTTTTTCGTTACCTTTCACTGTCAGTCACGTGGTGTCCCGTATCTGGTATGCGGGACGAAGAAATAGTAAGACATTTCAACCTGGAATATGCGAGAAAATATAGGTGAGGCACAAAGTAAGAAGAATGTTTGGCAATCACGCATTTTTCGTGAACACCTTCCAGCGGCTCGGGGAGATCAAAGAGATGTTTTCACGCATACCAGAAGTGACGACATTCAAGATGGCCGCGCCCTTGCTGAAAAGGTGTATAGTGCGTTTACTTTCCCGCCACGCGCTTCAAAGAGCGCTGCAACCTACGGAGGCAGCTTGGCGAATCATGAGGCGGAAAATATGTTTATTTAAACTTAAACAAAGAGTCTGCTTTCCAGACTTAGAAAATAATCCGTTACAAGTAACGGATTACTTGAAATCCGTTAGTTTTTCAAGTAATTTTGTCATTCCCGCGTTATATTTTTGCGGCAATAATTTATAATGTAATTTCGTTACAAAATATTGGTAGCGGATTACTTTAATTACTCGTTACTTCTTAAAAATATAAACATACTCCAGAAACTGGAGCAATATGAGTCTGTGACCACCCGCTCGACCGAAGCTCAAAAAGACAATGCATGCAGCCCATGCATTTTTTTAGTACTGCATGCAACTATACTCCGCTCATGCATGAGCTGACAGTGCGTCAAAGCTACAGGCATGTGACCGCAGCTTTGAGACATAGCATTCATGCTTGAAAGGCCCGTTTCAGAAGGAGCACTCGTAGATCGGTTTCTCACCTCCGAATCTCATAGCGGAGTTAGACGCTGCTACTGAGCATGCGCACCACTAGCTCTGTCTGCAGAATTCCAGGTTGCAGCTTTCGCTGCCCTTGTCAGCTTACAGGTGAACAGAGTGAACCTTCATTCATTCTCTTAAATGCAATATTTTATTTTGATAAAGACTGCCGTAATGCGGGCGTATGAGAAATGGAAAGTAGTGTTGCAGAACATTTTCGAAAATATCAAAATTGTTTCTATAATTTGCTTTCTATGAATGTACGGACTAACGTAACGTCAAAGTAACTGTAACGTAACGACTATAAGTAATCCGTTACTTTTCAGCGAAAGTAACTTGTAACGGCAATCCATTACGTTTGAGGATCGGTGATTTGTAATTATAATCCATTACATTTCTCAAGTAACGGGCGCAAGTCTGCTGCCCTCCAACACTGAGAATGACGTAATCATCTCAAACGCAATACGCAAAGTGTCACATCGCGTACTGTTATTTTTAAACATATTTTCAGCATCGTCACTCGTCGAGCTGTCTCCCTAGATCACACCGATTGGCCCTCCCAGGTGCTTCCGAGGAAAATAGGCGCTCCAAAACTGTAAGGGCACAGGGTAAGGCAAAAAATGAAAAAAGTCGATTTCTAGTTTTTTTCAGCAATTTAACAAGTTTGGTTCTTTCTGCACATTTTTCCATTGTCACAGTGTTCTTTACAAGTTATATTTCGGGCTGAAAATCACTTCTTCCGAAAGCAAGCAGCAGTGCACCACGCCTCCTTTTGGGATACGCCCCCTGTTTATCAATAAATGTTGCCTACAAAAACAAATTCAAACGCTAGACGTAAAGGCTTTTTTGCCCAGTAACAGTATAATATGTAAAAAAATTATCTGACAACTATTGCATAGCATTTTTTTTTTTTCAACCAAGACAATTCCGAGACGCTGCAGCACGTTTTTTCCAGGTGGCCACCATGTGTGCGTTCAAGTTTTTGTGTTTTGTAACGACAAAATGGCGGTATTGGACGCTGCTCTTTCATTCAATAGCGGTGGCATTGCACAAGCCAATGTTTTGAAGTCGTGTGGATGGAACCATGTGGAACACCATCAAGTGGCTGAGGGGAAGTTGACATCACTCGAATATGCCTTACGGACCACGCGACATGGCAGGTCACAAAAGAGGCCCGGCAATCAAGACGGATGGCTCAAAAGCAAAGAGACATGACTTTAGCAATGCCTTCGAGCTGGCAGCTATTTCAAAAAATGACTCTAAGGCTGTTGGTGCCAATAGAAATTTGTTGTTCACCTGTTTTTTTACTTCAAACTGAATTATCTCAAAACAGAGTTTTAGTACATAGGTACCAATTTTATTCTCCTTTAACCTGACATTACAGGAGGGCTGATTTTATGCCCTACCACCTACATGGGTGTTGAAAGATACTTTAATTTGTAGCAATTCCAAAATATGCACCCACCAGTTTTCTGAGTAATATTTTTTTAATACATAAAAAAACTAAAATTTCAATAACAAAATAAAACAAATTGAAAAAAATACTTATTTTAGATTGGTTGAAATAATTCTAGTTCAGTGGATAGAACACTAAATTTCGAACAAAATGATATATGCATGACACTGAATACTCCTAATAGTCACCGAGAAACATGTTCCTCAACATGGCCTCGAATGCATGGGGAGCATAGGACTTACCCAGTGCTCTCAAGAAAGATACACGAAGCATCTGGCGCAGACCCTTTGCAAAGTCCGTCAAGCAACATTGGCGGTCGCCATTTCTTGGGCACGTGGCGTTTCATTGAATTCGAAACCTCGCCGAACTCTGACGCCACGTTAGTGTCCAATACATGCTCATAACACGAGCCTAAACAATGGCGGACCCCGTACACTGGTGAAGCAGCCGGTAGAGGGCGCGCAATTTTGAAATGGTTTTATCGTGCTCGGTACGAGGTAACGAAGTAGCGGAGATTGCAATCAGAGGCACGTTGCTTTCCGCGGGCCTTTGTTTGGCTGAGCTGTCAGTGTTGCCGACAGCTGCCACACTCAAACTATACAGGATGATTCAATCGGATGAATTGCTGTTCGAAGGGACCGCAAAAATCGGTTTCTGAACGTATCGAGCAAAGATGTTAGAAAGCGGTGGCCGAAAAACCCATTGCATTAAAGGATTACTCCAGCGATTTCTTCATGGTCCCGATTTACTTGAAATTTTGCTAAACTCGCCAAACAACATCGCCACAATAGAATCCCAAATATTAGGTCAAAATAATTTTTTTTCAGAAAGTTATTGAATTTACAATTTTGGTCCTCACCGTGTTTTTTCAAACTGAAAGTCTCTACTGGCAAGCAACGAAAAAGTGACCTCAGTGGAAGTGCAGGGGTCATTCTTTGGACTGTAGAATTTGTTCCCAACTGATTCGAAGCAGTTTCATGGTGTCAAATGAATGCTTTGGCAGCTCGCTCCAGTATCCGAGCACCAGCACGAAACAAATGACTGGCATATTCTATTTTTAGACTGCTCGCTCGACTGGCAAGCCTGCCTTCCACTGACGTCACGGCACTGAAAAAGTGCGGGTATATTTGAATTTTGGTTTTTGCACCATTTTCATTTGCTGATTTCGCAATAACTATTATGAATTTCGCGATACTAAATAGCATACCGGAAAGGGTAAAGGCCGGGGAGTCAGAAAATATAGTTGGTTGAGGGAGCTCAAAAAATGGCGGAGTAGGAGTAAGTAGTTTAGAGGTATAGAAATTTAAACTGAACAAAGTTACGTGAGTAAAAAGTTGGAAATGGAAAACTTCAAATCTCTGCCTGCGGCGGCCGTATACTAATTAAAGGCGCCTGATTTATTATTTTGTATTTTTCTACCAAAACCCTTTTGAATCGGGGTGATCGTCCCCGAGGGGCACGAGGGGCCGACAGGTGGCGCCACGTAAAGATCGCAGGCGGCTGCGAGGGGCGCTTCCCTGGCGACGAAACGTTTTGGTGGCGACACTTCGCCACCAAAACGGAGCTGGTAGGATGCGAGCAGACGACGCGCTATGTCAAAGCAGGGTGTGGCTATGTTCGCACATATGCCGATTAAAAACAGTTTATTTATTACAGAAACGTGTATGACGTTTTTGTGAGTGATCTTTCTATAGTGAATAGCAGCGCCTCGAAGCTGCTTTTTATATATAAAAAGAAAAAAGAAAACTTTAAAATGTTAAAAAAACAAGCCTGGAGCTTCACATTACAGCTTGCGCGGTATGTGTCTCATGGCTATTCACAGCCTCTCTGATCCTTGCTTTTTCGGATCTGTGGAGGCTGCTGTCGAAGAAGGTTTTGCATTCACCCGAGTAAATGACGCGCTGTCTTCTCAGCTGTGCACGCGCGGACACTTGTGTTACAAAGCTCTGCGCACGCGTGTTTTAGCTATATTGAGCTTACCGCGACCGACGGTTCTGCCCAAGTATGACTCGACAGTTG
The DNA here is from genome assembly GCA_037355805.1 of Ixodes ricinus. Classification (NCBI taxonomy): domain Eukaryota; kingdom Metazoa; phylum Arthropoda; class Arachnida; order Ixodida; family Ixodidae; genus Ixodes; species Ixodes ricinus. The sequence continues at coordinate 23,062 of JAZHYW010010904.1, read as the reverse complement.
CTGACGAGCAAATGCTCGTCAGCAACTGACGCTGAGCTCCTCCCGAATCGAATATGTGCCAAAGAAGTTTCACATCGCGACTTCTGCTCGAAAGAAAAACAGATATTTTCTTAAATTCTTTAATTTTTGGACACGGCCCTTGTAAATTTAGGCGATTGATCAATATGTCTTCTATTTAATTTTTACTAAGAATTGTTTGCAAAATTAAAACCGCTCTCTGAGAAGCGCATCACGCATTATGCGCATTTGGATCCACAAAATAAGGAATGGTAGTAATTCATAGCACTCATTTTTTCGGACGCTGAAGTGTCATCGACTTACTAGAACTGAAACTTCGAGCGCGAGGGGTCTCACACGTTTCGCGTCGACCGGGTGAATAAGCAGGAATTTTAATTGAAACGACTCCGGAAGCCGGCCACCGCCTCTTCCTGCAACTTATTTTGAGGAAATGTTTCTTTGGGTTTACACAATTCAAAAAGAAATCAACTTGGAACTAATAAGAGACCAGCACTCACAGAACACATTGAAACCAACAGGATACGCGGAGTCGCTTTTACTGAAGTGTTTACTACACACGCGAGAGGTTCTCGAATTTCGCTTTTCTATTTTCAATTTGACGAGACTGAAAAAATGCGGTACTCAGTGCCTTCACTGCCAAATTCCACCTGTGGACGCGGAGAGCACTGCTGACATCTGTCGACTGTTGCGCCAATCAGAAACCTTTGGTTAGCACATGGCCGCCGTAGGTAGGGATTTCAAGCTTTTCATTTCTAACTTTTCACTCAGGTAAGCTTGTTCAGTGAAAATTTTATACCCTTAATGCACGTTCGCCAACCAGTTATGTGCAAAAGATTAGCTCGATATGTCTAGAAACAATTTATCCGTCCCTTCAAACAGCCATGGATCCCTTTGACTCACCGTATAAACGAAACAAGTAAAACAGAACAAAACCAAAACGAATCAGAAAAGAAAGGAGTGGATTCACCGCGGAGCTAAGGAATGTGTTCGTGAGGATAATGTATTCCACTTGACTCGGAGATATATATTTTTTATATCTGCATAATGATTTTGCATAATTTCGCATCGCGCCGAGGGTGATGGCTAAGAACCGAGGAGCGCTCTATTAGATCGCGCTTGCAATGTGAGAACATAGGGAAATGTGCGGACGTCGTACGCAATAGGATCTAATAGTGCCTCATAGTCATCTCAGAATTTTATTTTTCGATGTGACCCCTCTAACATAACCATCTTTAGTAAAAAAAAAAATAACAGCACGTTGAGGCGCTACGCAACGCAAGCAGTTTGCGTCCTCCATGAGAATATTCTTTTTTACGCTTTGAAAAAGTGACAACTAAAACGCATTTTTTAGATTGCGTAGGAACTTGGAGAAATCGGAACCTGAAAGATGCATACACACACGCGCATATCGCATATCGCGTGTAATAGCACTTCGCGGTTCTCCCTGTTTTAGGGGCGATAAAGCGCCTGGGCCCCATTCCGGGAATAAAGCAACGAAAAAGAAAGAAACCGAAAGTGAGAAATATACCCTTTGCTGAGTGCACCCGAAATTCGATATGACATACCCACAAAAACTTCCGGCGGAAGCGCAATCCGCGGGGCTAACAATCCACGAAAAAACAAAAGGAACAAACAGGCACGCCACACTCGGACGGGAACAGAAAGAGATAAGGCAGAAACGGGGAGAGAGAGAAAAAAAGGAATGGGGAAACATGAAGCGATGCTGCTGCCCTAAAAGCGACACCCAAGCCCCGAGTGCATTTTGTTTAAGCGAGCCGTCAATCAAACGCGTCCACAATCGATAACGCCCCTTTCGGACCAGCGGTGGCGCTGTCGTCGCCCAGGGTAACCAGGGCGCCTAGATTTGAGAGTGGGTCCCAACTCGCGTCTGCAAGCGTCTCAACTCGCTCCCCCAGCCCGCAACGCGCGCATGCGCGCGTGCGTGATTCCAATGTGTGGAGGAGGCGGCCGCCATCGAAGTTGCAAACGCTCGCCACGGTTCGAGCTGCTCTTTCTGTCAAATTGAAGCTCTCTGCGGAGTCACTGGGGCGCCTATCTCTTCCTTCGCTCCTCGCCCCCGCTGTGTCGCTGCAGTCGCTTTCGACCCTACCGATCCTTTCGCTCGAACGCGATGGCCCAGGAGAAAGGTCCTGTCCATCAACTCCCCAGAGATCTACATCGCTTCCCGCGTAAAAGAGGAGCCTGCTTGCACGTGTGTGCTTGTGCGTGCAGGAAGATTGCAGTGTACTCATATAGGGAACTGTTTAGTTTAGTAGAGGAGGCGCGTCGTGCGCAGGTGTTGCGAACGCCAAACGAGACAGTGGCGCCCTCATCTTCCGCGGCAGCTCGCGAACGTGCCATTGGCTCGAGATGATGGCTCATAATTCAGCGCACTATAGCTTCGTTCGATGTCCCTGCACTACCTGCACCGGAGCAGAAAAGTGTAGGGCAGTGTACTTCCGGTGTGCGTATTAAGGTACGACCGGAAGTACGCCTTCTACACTTTCCTGGACCGGCGTAAGTCGAAGCAGACACAGACAGATACAGACACACTAAAGACTTCTATGTCACGGCGCAATAGACCCTCTTCAAAAGTCGACGCCATCGTCTGTCTGCCCCTGCTTGATCACATACTCTGATCAAGAATTGGAAACGAGTGTGACGTCAGCGTTCTCGGCGAGGAGTCGGATGCAATCACGCGTTTTGTGTAGAATGGATGGATGGATGGTAATGGATATACCCTTTGTAACGGGCGGTAGCTTGCGCCACCTAGCCTAAGCAATGGCGACCGCCAATGTTTCTTCATGGACTTTTGAAAAAGGTCTATTGTTCGTTGGCGAGCCGGTGAATGAGCTCGCACGGAACGACGACGACCACCGCGTGGAGTTACGCTTTCTGCCGCTGGGTAGATTGTCACTGGGCAGTAACGTCGGCTTGGCTATGACTTAAAGGGATACTTCAACGAAATTCGAAATACGATAGTCGTGTTGAAAAATAGGTTGAATATGATCCAGAATATCCTTAAATGACAATCGCACGTTTGTATTTTAAGCCTGGTGGCTGTATTTTTCGTTATAAACGGCCCACTCGGGCAAGCGCTCGGAGAACACCCAGCGGAGACCACGTGACATCCAACGCAATCGTGACGTAGTTCGTCTCGAGACGAGCAAAGCTACGGCGAGGCTGGCGTCGAGAGAATGTCCTAGTCATTCCAGCCACCGAAGCGGCTGCTTCTGTACGAATTTTGAGTGACTGATTAATCTTCTATAATCTTGCAGAGGGACAATAGCGACTTCTGGGTCACACAAAAGGGATTCTCTGGAAGAGGGCAGTTCCTCCCTGCCCTCTTCTCTCGTCGTGGCTGGAGGCGAGACAGTTACAGTCACTATAGTCGGTGACCGGTCATGAACGAAGTGGAAGCTCCTCCCACCTCTTTCCACTTCAGCGGAGCGAACGGTGGAGAGGAGGTCGCCTCCTCTCTAGCATTCGCTCTGCAAAAGTGGAAAGAGGTGGGAGGAGCTTCCACTTCGTTCTTGACCTGTCACCGACTATAGCTGTCAAGGTTCCTAGACGGGTATTACAAATGAGGCGTTTGCGAAATCGACCAGGTGCTCTGTGCTAATCGTTTAATTCGTTTTAAGATTCTTTTTCGTGACTTTTTTAACAAGATATTGGAGCGTTCGATGTGATACTGCTCCTTTGAACACATATAGACCGAAAAATAAGCACCGAAATTTCGTTGCAGTATCCCTTTAAGGTGAAGCAGAGAAGAGACAAGGACGGAGGAACGTACGTACACTGACTTACAACACGCGCAAACTTTCACCTGACTTATTGTAGAAATATCCGTGCACACAACTGCGTGTTACACTACCTGCCTCATCAACTAAAGAAGTATACAAAGAGGAAACACATTAGCGTCTCAAAAATACGTTTTGGCATATCAATCAATTTTAACCTCATGATTAAAAAATCTCATGACTTATAAAAAAATCAAATAATTCAAGATTATCTTATTTGAATCCTATTTATTTGATTTCAATCAGAGTTTTCTTTTTAAACTGAAACCAGATTTATTTGGTTTCAGTAACCTTATTTGGATCATAGTGATTATCCACCAATATATGACACATTGATTATCAAAACGTCCGATCACAGATAACAACGCGGCGTAAATAATTACTGTAAATGTAAACTACAGTTTAATTAATGACTTTTCTTTATTGGTGCAATTCCGACCAAATTAAAACTAAAGCAGCTTGATCTTTTTAGCTAATTAGAAAGCTTTATTTATTTTACTTGTCTAGTTTTTCTTTTTTTCTTTACGTTCTGATTTTGTTGCAATTGGACGTTACCTAACTGATATGCGAAGTGGAAGGTAGAAATCAAACTCGTTCCGATTTTCTCAAGAGAGCACTTCTCTTTGATCGTGTTCTGACTTATATAAATCTGATTTACTTGATGATTCCTTAATTTAAATACAATAAAAATATACATAGAAAACAACAAATAAAAAACAAACAATAAAACAAATTGGTATTATTTTTGCGGGAAAGGTTTGATTGAAATCATTATAGTAAATCTGCTTTGATTTATGTCACGAATTAAATCATATTGATTTTTATTCTCCACCCTGGTTTTGACGTTTAGAGATGCGCTACTACAACAATGATTTGACGAAACCTACAGCAAAGAGCGTTTTTTTATTTTATTTTTTTATAACGCACGCAAAGCTTGCATATACTGGTGTCTGATCGGTTACAACACCCATAATTTCATTCAATCATTTGCTTTATGTTTAGTGCCACACAAACAGCTGTACGCCTGTTTAGTGGTTCACTTTGTTATAATAATAAGACTTCACATCTTAAGAACAAATGTTGACATGTCAGAATAAAACATCGTTGCACATTTTGATTTAAAAAGAAATTGCTCCATATACGCGTTATGACACCAAAAACATGTAGAGACGAGTTGACAATAAATGCCACCTCAATATTGAAAGTAATTTTATTGCCTAGACATGCACCCAAATCGGAAATCAGAGACACACGGCTGAGAACAGTAATGTCTAAAGTATAGAAGAATTGCAAAACGTCCCGTTTTCTCTTGAGAGAAATAACTTGTTTTCGATTCGTTTAGTACAAGACCGTTACAGAGAAACAGAGCATACATAACGCTGAAGAAACACAGTGTTCCACAGCATTTGTTTCACTCCTCAAGCCTAGCTGAGAAGAAAAACTTGGATTATTTTGAATACATGAATTCATAGATGAGTTTAGCTTTGGCTTTTCAGTTGGGCGGCGTCTCGCGCCCTCTAGCGAGTAAGGACATCACGCGTCAGGAAGCAAGGCAGAGACGAGCTTTCATTGAAACCTCGCGGACCGTTTTCTCGAAAGGCACGGGGCCTTATCGCGTTTAAACACTACCGAAGGGTCCAATATTTCCTCCTCCACATCTCTTTCTTAAAGTGTCTCCGTCGTGCAAACGGATTGGCAAAACCGGGCCTCCTTTCTGAAGGAACTGAACTCTAGCTGCCGCCCTTATCAAATAAAAATAAGATTATAAAAAAAATACGTGCAACTTTGTGTTGGTAGCAAAATATTCATTGCAGTCTTGAAGTAAGGATGATCAATGAATGCGCTCACATTTTTTTATTTATTTATTTTTTTATTTTAGCGTTTTAGACGAAAAGGGGTTGATCCGATTCTTTTCAGCTCAGAATAGACCATTTTGAAAAGTCCATCAAGCAACATTGGCAGTCGCCATTTCTTGAGAACGAAGCGTATGATTGGATTTGAATCCCCGCCGAACGCTGACGTCACCCTCGTGTCCAATGTATGCACGTGCGCCAGCAATGGCGAACTCGGGTAATTGTCGCATCAGCCCCTAGATGGCGCGCCCTGTTGAAGAGGGTCTCATCTTCCACCACATGCAAAGTCAATGCTTAGTGGCGTTAAAAAAAAAAAAAAATCCCCTGTCATACAATGCGCTTATGAAGAACAATGTCAACTAAAAAAAGATCTGTGGGGATAAGCTGTTACGTTGATTGTATTACGATGCCAAATAGGCTTTTTTTGGGTAGGAACGCTTTGAGTGTATATGTTGACGCTTCATCGCGATCCAGGCGCGCCCTGGTTTCGAACGGCCGTTTTCGAAGATTTGAAAGGACCGAAATGGCGATCGCCATGATAACAGGTGTACAGTTATCAATCAGTTCCGTGTGAGTGTTCTGTTTTGATGTCATCTAATTGTGTGTGGTCAAGATTACTCCGCCAATAAATCTGCGAGGTTTCGGTCGTCTGCATGTTAGCGTCTGTTGTGTCCTGCTACCAGGCGGGAAAGGCAATGGCGCTCCCTTCCCAGGATTTTGTGAGTTAAAAACTGCACAATACTTTCTTACAACCGGTTATGACCATGATACAGGTCTTCACGTACCCGGTTTCAATCGATAAATAAAGATTGTGCAATGCAAATTTCATCTGCTGGGTTCTTTTCGGCTAAAGACGCCGCTTTGTCGCCCATCTCTGATTCTTTTTTTTAAAGGAATGCGAAATATAAGTTACACGCTAAAATTTTTTCAACTTGGTTTTAAATCGTTCGACCGATCATCGTCCGTACCTGAGGGGCTACGAACTATATATTATGTCTGGAACGCTTCTCCGACTAATCTGTTTACCGCATCCTAAAAAGTGGCCACTTTATTTCCGTCCGATGACGTCATCAAAGTGTCGTGCTGTCGCCGACAGCTATACTCTGGCGGTTTTGTTCTGCTCCAAGTCCCTCTCCAACTTGACAGTCAGCTTCGGCAGTCGGAGCTGGGACGCCGCGACGACAATGGCACTCGCGTTTCCTCGTGCTTTTTTTTTCTTTCTCGGAACTTCTATTTTTGACCGCTAGGATCGCGACATCCCACAGCATCACACTCCGGCTTTAGTGACGTCATTTGTTGTCACTTCGAGACCATTTTCGACGCACTAAGCAGAAAGGGCACTAGACAGACCAGTCAGGGACGGTCTACAGGCAAGCATAGTCTGTAGTGAGAAAGCTCCAGCGGATTTGCCAGGATGTGTTGAATGTACAAAGAAAAGCAATGCCCCACATCGTACGTACTTCACGCCCGTCCTTAATCCCCATACGCGTGGGAGCCCCCTAGCGTACGTTTCGCGCAACAAAAATATCGTTATACTGAACGGTCGTTTTGCTCGTTCGGGGTTTGTCCGTGACAGCGGGGACACCTTACGATTTAGGACGGGGCAATTAGGAAGGATTAACGCCGAGGCGTGGCGGAAGAAAGAAAAGCTTCTTCACCCATATATCCCCCCGCGCCCACAAACTGGCGCCCAACGTGGGGGAAATTGTCCTTTCGGTTATTCCGCTACGCCGTAACACTTTGTTGGTTTCCTCGTTGCCAGCCTCCCATTTGGAACGCGGGTAAGAATGTAGAAACCAAAGCAGTTTCTAATATCAAGAATGTCTCGATCCAAACGCGTTTCGTTTTTGTTTTTGTATTTTTTTTCTTTCTCGCAGTTCGGGCTTCTATATACGTTCGCCCTGTTACCTCGTTCCCGTCTTTTTTGTTTTTTCTATTTATTTTGTGAGCGTCTTTCTGTTTTACGTTTGTTTTGTTTTGGGAGATGTGAGAAGGATATTTCGCGGGAGCGAGCTTTCGAACTTTTGGTCGTAAATTGAGTTCGGAGAAAGTGTTACCTAGCTCCTTCTCAGTCCCTCTTTGTTTTCGTATGCCTTTTACGCGGCGTAAATCTACATTCGCGCGCTCGGACGCACGCATATCTCATACACGCGCACGCAGGTATAAGGAGACATCCACAGGCAGACCCACATAAAAAAGAAAACTGATAATAAGAGCACGTGCACACCCACATAAAGATACCCCCCCCCCCAAACCCCACACACATACGCACAGAAACATGCTCCTATAAATGCCAGCAGATGTAGGAAGGCACGCACTCTCATAAATAGGATCACGCGCGCGCGCGCGTGCGTGTGTTTGTGCGGGAGCACGAACGCAACACACACACGCACGTGTCGGGACGCACAACGCACACACGTACACACACTTTCACGTAGAGCCACTCGTTCACGTATGTGTAAATACACGCGTAAAAGACCTACGCGCGCATGCCCTCTCGCGCACTCACGTATCCACTCGGGCATAGTAACCTACTATGTAACGAAACGCGTATAGCCGTCTAATCTTCTAACACTGCGCATGTGCATAAACAGACATTTTGTAGAGCGCAGTGTCTGGGCAGGAGAGTCAGCGCTATACTGCTCTGGCTTCGCGTACAAAATTGGTGTATGCTTGCTTATACAGCCCGAATTTAATCTGCCTCAACGGGCGACTTGTCTCTCAGATGGAGATGAGCAATTTAGCCAGTGCGGTACAACTGCGATCCCCCTCCTCGCGTACAGAAGATGATAGCTGTATAGACGAGCGAACCAAATGTCGAGGATAACAAAATAAGGTGAACGAAGAAATGAAAAAAGAGAAAATACAAAAAGAAACAGACAGAAAAAGAAGAGTTATACCCGTAGAGTAGACCCTATCAATTTCGAGAAGGGGCAAATGCTGAAATACGAGAGACGGCGGTAGATCCGATCGAGCTTCGAAAAAGACAAACTCGGCGGGGTGTAAAGAGGATCCCCTCCCATTGCTCGAAGTTATTGATCCACGCCTCCGCATCTTGGGCTCTATTTCTCTCCTCTTTTTACTCCTTCAACGCTCTTTTTTTTTTACTCCGTCTTCGAGACATCTTTCACTCTTTCTCTCGCTCTCTTTTCCTCTTGTCGTTTCTACAAGAGAAAACATTTCCCTCACCTTTACTATCTCTCCTTCCTTCCTTCTTTCTGCTTCCACTTTTCCACTCCTGGTCTTACACTTTCTTTCTTCCCCTCCTCTGCGTTGTTTTCTTCTTTTCTTCTTTACTTTCTTACAATGAACCAGGGAAATGATTTCGTGGAGTGCGCTCTTTTTTTTTTGGGGGGGGGGGTCGGTGGCCGAGTGGGCTATACTTCGCTTCAGCTTGGGTCCAGACGCAGCCGAAGCTACGAGCGCGAGCGTGGCCCCTGAACAGCGCTGCGCTGCACGAGCGCGCGTGCTTGGCAGGGATGCAGAAAGCTTTCCGAGCTCGCGCTTGTAGCATCGCCTGCGTCTGGACCCAAGCCGAGAAACGAAGTATAGCGCACACTAGAGCCACTCATGCGCACGACCAGCTCGGAGCACGTGGAGCGAGAGCTTCTGCGCTGCAGAACCCAGGGATCCTGGGTCTCCAATCCCCCACCCCCGCTCCGCTTCGATCTGGATGAGCATCGTACCGGCGTGCGGTCGTGTATCACTACTCCGTGGTGCACGTTAGTAGGGGCGATGCAACATTTTTTGTACTTTTGGCGCAAATACCTCCGCCCAGAACGGACCCCCTTCGACATTAATGACCTATGAAACACGCGTCTGTCTTGCACCCCACGCAATAGAAGCTCCCGGGAAAAAAAAATGAAAGGGAAGCTGAAACACTTCTTGAAAAAAACGAGTTAGAGGTGAATTCTGTGTATTTTTATCCCGTGAATCTGAATATCACATTCGTTTTCCCTGAAGATGCAACTAAAAGCGAGAAAACGCGAAAATCTCCGACCTGTTGTTACGTCATAAAAGGACCTTTCGGCCGCCAAGCGCGTGTCGCTCGTGTGGGCAGCGCGTGCAATGGCAAGCTTGCCAGGTATATTTTTCCGCAATGACGGCAGTCGTGACGTCTCTTTCTGACCTTCTTGAAAATAGCAAGAGTGCGCGTGCATAGCTTTGGCAGGCGCTGAAGATGCGCGAGAGCAGAGATTCCGAAAACTCCTTTTGTGACGTCACGCCCCGGGAAGGAGGGGCTTTGGCGGTACTTTAAAAATTAATTTCTGAAGGCTCCGTGCGCCAAATTGAAAAATAATCTCGATATTCCTGATCCTGGAGGTAAATTGAAGGCCATTGAAGTGTTTTTTCTCAAATACAGAACCGCTTCAGATTCCCTTTAATGAAAAGTGGAAGCCGTTCATTGGGCTTGCAGATATTAAGAAACATATTGTGAAGGCGGTTACATGCCACTTAACTGTCGATCTGCCACGCGTTTTAGTTGGCAGCGTAGGACACGCGCTGAGTTCCAGACATGTGTGGCTCGGCTATCGTCGTCGTCGCACCGATAAAACAAGCAACACTTACCCGATAATCGATCATTCGCTGACTGCATATATTCAGATGCTTTGCTGATCAGGTCAATCTGATAAGCGTCATCTCACCAGCTCACTGGCGTACTACAAACCTCAAATTACATCATCAGGTACTGCAAACGTAGACATTGACTGAAAATGAGGCTTGAGTGCTTTAAATTACCCATCGTCAGCAAAGTCGCTACCGCTAATGACGTCAGTTCGAGTATCCTTAAGTCCTAGTAGTGCCAGTAAGCTCGCTGCAAAGTGCAAACATTACTAATTGAATATCGTTGCTTTATATTAAAGGGATACTACAACGAAATTTCGGCGCTCATTTTTTGGTCTATATGTGTCCAAAAGAGCAGTATCACATGGAACATACCAATATCTTGTTAAAAAAGTCTCGAAAAGGAATTTTAAAACGAATTAAACGATTAGCAAAGAGCACCTGGTGGATGTCGCTAACGCCTCGTTTGTAATGCTCGTCTAGGAACCTTGAGAGCTAGTGACGGAAATCGTCCCGCCTCCGGCCACGACGAGAGAAGGGGGAAGGAGGAACTCCCTCTTTCCGAGAATCCTTTTGTGTGTCGCAGAAGTCGCTATTGTCCCCCTACAAGATTATAGAAGATTAACCCGTCACTCAAAATTCGTACAAAAGCAGCCGCTTCGGTGGCTGGACCGACTAGGCCATCCTCTCGACGTCAGCCTCGCCGTAGCTTTGCTCGTTTGAGACGATTTACGTCACGATTGCGCTGGGCCTTCTCCGAGCGCTTGCCAGAGTGGGCCGTTTATAACGAAAAATACAGCCACCAGGATCAAAATACAAACGGGCGATTGTCATTTACGGATATTGTGGATCATATTCAACCTATTTTTGAACACGACGGGAATATTTCAAATTTCGTTGAAGTATCCCTTAAAGGACCCCAGGCTAGCGGCTGTACCGCACTGGCTAAATTGCTTATCTACAGTGGGTAACAATGTCGCCATGTTCTGGCAGACTAAACTCCCGCTGGAGAAACAACGCTAACGATCGACTGGTTAGTTTTTTTCTCCGTTTCTTTGTTTCGCCTTCTCGTTTTCTTGCCAACATCGTCGTCGTCGTCAATCGCGAGCCATCTGTTTGTTTCTGTCGCCGTCGTTACGCCCTAAGGATAGTGGTACGTCTACTTTTCCGCAAAGCAGTCGGGAGAGCCAATTGCTGCCTGTTCTATGAAGGAAATTCATCAGGCGACAAGGTGAAAAATAAAACCCTCTATGAACTACAGTATTTTGGGGGGCATCGTCAGTCGACTATACATGTTTAAAAGTTGAAATTTTACCAAAATGATTTGCTGGGCGAGTTGGATAGACATCTTGACTAAAACAGCGCAAATAATTTACGTGAGGAAGAGACAACATGAGAAGGAAAGAGCGCTGACTCACAACTGAGGTTCTAATATCATGAGGTAGTGAAAGAGAAAAGAAAAGGTGTCAGCTATGTCAAAATTATTAAAATTAAAAACCTCTTTCTAAGGGCTATTTCAACGGAATGTCAAATTGCATTAAGTGCTAAACAACGCCAAAGAGGAAGTCCCAACTGAAATAAGCATCCGACCTGTGGTGATGCCCAAGCAGTCTACCTTCACCTTGCACCGTCTGTCCCACAACCTAAAAAGAGTAGTCAGCAAAGTTTGAAGTTCCTATCCTCCTCACAGCGCCCGAGCGAACCAAAGATTATGTCCAAAAAATCAACGAGCAGCAGGACTCTACCGCATGACCGCATGTAAAATCAACCGTGCATAGGATAGTGCTCGTGGATTTTCAAGCAGCGGCATTGCATTCAACGAAATACCGTTGACATGTGGAAAGGTAGTGTCTGGGACAATCTGGAAGGTGCATCAAATGTGAGACTCAGGGAACATGCACTTTTTCTAAACTCACCCGCCAATGTCAGTGGCCATCTTGCTGTGCAAAGTGAGAGATTGCGGGAAGCACTACCCGTTGCCCTCTCGAGACTAAGGTGCTTAAACATTTGGAAGAAAAAAGACTAGAGAGGTGTACGAGGCGTGCAAGATCACGAACAAGGGCCTAGCCTGCACAAGTACGCCTTCGATTGCTTTGACGGCGAAAGAGCTTCAATTTTTTGAATTTTAGTTCCCAAATTATTGTTTTCTTCCTTTCTCTCTCTAATTTTCTTAATTCAGCGGAAGTCCAACACCCCTTTGGGTCACCGTAGACATCGTGTTTCTTCTTTTTTCTGGTAGTGAACCGTTGGGTCACCACCAACTTTGTAGAACACATCTGAGTTACTTGTACATAGATTTATTCAATTAGCGGCTTACTTAAAAATGCAAATTTGAGAGACCTGCTGAAAATAGTCCTAGAGAGTAGGTTTTTTAATTTTAATAATTTAACGCCATTGACACCTTTCTTCTCTTTCACTTACCTCATTATTAAAACCTCAGTTGCTGAGTCAGCGCTCTTTCCTTCCTGCTGTCTCTTCCTCAGCGTAAATTGATTTGCGCTGTTTTAGTCAAGATGTCACAGTTGAAATTTTAGGGCTTTGCAAGGCACCATCTACGCGAGCGGACATTACAGGAATTTTGTTTTTCAGCATCGTTCATTATGACGAGGCGTGACGGATTTTGTGAATGAAAGAGCACGTTAATGATAATTTCTGTATAATACAATTTTCATTTTTTGTGAGCTAAGAAAGAGATATTCAAGCAATGTGTGCCGTAGTACATCAAACGGTAGTGTAGCGCAGACATAGAGAGAGAGAGAAGATAGAGGAAAGAGTATCTCATCTCTTCTTTCTACGTGTGCGCTAATACCGTTTAGAAGTTTAAATACCAACTAGCACAATTATCAACCCTTTTACAGTGTGCCGTTTGCGAGAAGATTTTTGTGTCGACTAACCACCAGGTACGTACTATAGCACATGAACAAATACGGTACGTTGAAACACACACAAAAAAAGCAGTCTGCACTCGATGCACTTGGAGCACCAATCATTGTCTTCCTTTCAATAGATTGACCAATGGGAGGAGATACACCATGCTCCAATGATCACGCAGTCGTAGCGGCAACAATGGGTGAACGTATTTATAAAGCATGAAATGATTTTAATGGAAGCGCGCCCAATCCCAAAATTGTGTCCTACTGTCTAGTCCGTGCATTTCCCGCTAAAATTAACGGGGTAAATTGTCGTCCCATGACTTAACCACAAATTCAGTTTCCCCGCTCAATTTAGCGGGACAGTTGATGTCACGTTACCTGCCTGCAGATGTCACGAGACCTATACACACCAATTCGGTTTCTCCCCTAAATTTAGCTAGAAAATTGATGTCACATAGACTGATCGTCACGTGACTTATACACCAATTAGTTTCCAGCTAAATTTGACTGAAAAAACTGACGACGCGTTACCTTTGTACTAAATCAATTTCGCTGCCAAGCTTAGAGGGAAATTAATAAAAATGTTGCTGCTTCTTCTTCACTCCCCGAAACGACTGTTGAATGTCTTCAGGGGCGGATCCAAGGGGGGGGGGGCGATGGGGCGCGCCCCCCCCAAACAATGTCGCCCCCCCCTTCCCCCGCTTCTCCGACGCCAATTTGACATGGGTGGACTCCCGGTGCACAAGAAAGAATGGGAGAAGAGTATCCCTACAAATCCCCCCCCCCACCAAAAAACGAAGTTCTGGATCCGCCCCTGAATGTCATTCACACAGATTTAAACGATCGCTCTCGAAGTACTGCATTTCATGCATGAATGAAAACTTCAAGGATAAAGGTCGCAGTAATTTTTTCTTTCTTTCAATTTTGCCACCGAGGTTACGTGATCGACAATACTGCCGAGTGGAGGGGCAAAGAGACAGCCTGACCCGTCATACACCAGCTTAATTCTCTGACGTCACGGCATTGCGCATGCGCACTGCCCGCACTTGGTGCGGACAAACGCAGGACGTGGCCTATTATGTTAATTCGTCCTTCGGCTTTCTCATTTGCTAATGCTACAATATGATTGGCTGAGGGCGATAATGAGATGCACAGAACTCGCCACGCCCTGAAATCCTTGAGCTGTCGGTGACCTTGCTGTTGTTGTTGATGTTGTTGCTGCTGTTGTCCTTGAGTTGATGGCGCACACTCAAGCAGGGGACTGGCCAAAAATCAAGGATATAAATTTAAAGAAATAATGTAAAATCCAGTCTTTCTTTATATAGATATTGTGCCTTAAGTCACGAACTTTCTAACAACCTAAACACGCAGAAAGGACACATGGACAAGTGGAAGGAAGACACACACCAACACAGTTCTGCGCCGATTAATTTAATTTCGTCGTGCACCGACTCGCCCGACCGCACGCCTTGCAACGTAATCGTTCGGACGCCACAATGTAATCGGGGAGTTCTGTTCGTTTTCTCTTTTGTAAGGATCGCAAACGAATCACTTTGGTCCGGAAACAACGCTACGATGCTTCCCAGAAAGACATGGTAAGAAAACCTCTGAACGGGAAAACGGCACTAGAATAAATAAATAAAACTGAAAAACAAAAATAAAGCTTATTTCTATACCCGCTGCTTTCCTTCGTTCTGTTTTGTTTTTGTTTACAACTTTTTTGTTACCTCAAAGCTGTGAACGACGTTGTTTCCTACACCAGCTGTCACTCGTACTTGGCAAAAAAAAAAAAAAAAAACGTTTTTAAGCAAAAAAAAAAAAAAAAAAAAGAAGTACTATCAAAATTTTATATTCGGTCCTTCGCTCGATGTGTCGGACAGGAGAGCAGCATCCCGTTTCCGCCGCCACGGCAAAAAAAAAGAAAAAAAGGCAGACTTTTTTACACTTGCGGCCTGTGCGTTCGGCCGCTTGATGCTCCAAAGGGCTGCGCAGTGCTAACACGGCACATACTTTTATTATTGGTCACGACATTCAACCGACACAGTGCTTGGACACAGCTTCAACACGCTAATTGACCGATCTCACTATAGTCGTTCGGTGCGTCCGTGACGCCGCCATAACATTATAGTTCACAGGAGGCTGATGTAAGTGAACGAGAGGGCTTGTGCACTCTCGTGCTCTACACGCCCAGAGCTCCAGCGATGTCGTCGCACGTACAGAAAGACTAAAGTTCCGTCGATGCATTGCGACAGTGCTGGACGGTAGTCAAACTCCCAAGCAGCACACAATTTGGCCAAGCATTGGCCAACGGCTGGCGATGGTCTTTTGGCGAATGGCCAAAGAGTGGCCACTCACCGGCCAATGCTTGGCCGATGGCTGATGACCAGCGGCCATTGGCCATTGGCGACCCGAAAAGCAACTACAGTCGGTGACAGGTCAAGAACGAAGTGGAAGCTCCTCCCACCCCTTTCCACTCCAGCGGAGCGAACGGTGGAGAGGTGGTCGTCTCCTCTCCTGCGTTCGCGCTACTGAAGTGGAAAGAGGTGGGAGGGGCTTCCACTTCGTTCTTGACCTGTCACCGACTATAGACATGACGGTATAGCAATGTTAATCACTGAACACGTCAGTCGAACTGTATACAGTCGGAAATGTCCTTCACCCAGCGAACACAATAAGGATCGTTCGTTGAACCTTCTAGAATCGTGTACACACCGAATGTAAACTCGGAGGTTGCCAACAGGGAAAATCACAGAACCCATTGTCAACTTCGAACATTAGAAGCGGAGAGAACAAGAGAGGAAGGGGAATCATAAATTCACTAGCTCTTCCTGAAGCACAACACTGCCGTTCTATCGAGCGTGTCAGTAGAACGACTCTTCAGCGTCGCCGGAGAAGTACTCTCAAGCTGGCGGGGAAACATAAGTGATGAAAACTTCGGGAGGCAGGGACTGCTTAAGTGCAACGACTACTAAAAAGAAGACAATAAACCATAAAACAAAGGCGGTTCTGTATTTGACCGTTAAAGTAACGAGAAAAGTAACTCGTTATTTTGGAGGTAACGTAACGCGTTCTTTTTGAGAATCGCTGGCGAGTAACACATTTACTTACTTTTTTAGCTAGTAACGAGTAACGGTATTTAATTACTTTTTTTGTAACATGTACATACGTACCCGCTTCGCACTGTGGAGCAAAGGTACCAAGTCTTGGAACCTATAGGGTGCTTTCATGTGCGCTTTGCTTAGGGTGGAAACATCTCACCATTTTGTCCCACACTTTTTTTTGTTCAGAAGCGCGTGAAAGAGCGTGTTCCTGCACGCGTTTGTGGCACTGACTGTGCTATGGCGACATTTTGTTTTCGTCGATTTTTTTGTATTTTCCCCGTGAGCGCGTGCTGTCGGCATAGGGTACTACAAAGGGTGGCATCACCCTAAACAGAAGGACAGTGAGGCACCTATTGGAACCTGCTCCAGATGTAACATGGGCAAAAAGGCCGACACACACCACATTTTGTGATGGTAACCTAAATCAAGTGAAGCCAGGACACGGTGGCCAGGACCAGGGGCCCTATGTTGCGCTTTTTGGACTCCCACGGTGAATAGGGAGAAGGAAGTGACGTAGGTGCGAATGAACGTACCAGCATCACGCAACGCGGAAACTCACCTTCTGACGCCGTGACGACATCGCAGAAATTCGTCATCAGCGACTCCACCAATCAACATCCAGAGGGCGTTGTTGACGTCACTTCCCTCTCCTGGTCGCCCTGGGAGTCCAAAAAGCGCAACATAGGGCTCCAAGAGTTGTGTACCCGGGTTTAAAGATGACGAAGCAGATCGAGCACGGGGACTTGGAGCTCGTGTTGGGCTTCGGGCTGGCTCAAAACGCATCACTTCATTTTATTTTCATTCTATGTACATAGCCGAGAGAGAGAGATGAAACTTTATTAGGCCCAAAGAATATGAGCAGGGGGCCTCAGTCCAGGCCCCCTCTGGTGGCGTACTCCAGAGAGGACTGGATGTACGCAGCCAGGTAAACCTGGTCCGATAATGTGGTGGCCGTAGTCAGCCACTCGGAGTTGGGGGAAGGACAGGGAGGTTTGGTTAGGGAGGGGTGGAGGCGGGGGATGGCAGATCCACAAGATGTGATGGGTATTTGGGCGGTCGCCACAGTGGATGCAGGCGGGAGGATCCTCAGGAAGTAGACCTCGTAGAAGGTGGATGGTGGTAGAAGGTGAAGGTAGAAGGTGGACATAGCCGAGTAAACCCACCTACCACAATACATGGTGTCGGAAGGTTTGGCTCTCGTCAGTTATCGTCCACGCTAGAGGTGACAGTCAGAGTTCCCAAAGAACCACCACGTCTTCCTGACAACATCGTTAGAAGACTAGGCCTACTCATGGAGCAATCTGGACAAGCCGACTCATCGGTGCAAGCCAACCCTTCGATGCCATATCAGCTCAGCGCTCCTGAACCGTTCACGTTTCATCCGGAGCAATGGACGACATGGAAGCGCCGCTGGGAGCGATTTCGTTTGGCATCCGGATTGTACCTCAAGCCTCCGGCCGACCAGGTAAACTTTCTCATTCACCTGATGGTACCTAAAAGAAGAGAAAATATATGCGACGCTCAGAATTTCGACCTCTGAAGCTGACAACTACCTATCCGTCATCCGAGCTTTCGAGGCACCTTTCACTGTTAAAAAGAACATTGTCTACGAGCGAGCTATGTTCAACAGTCGCATCCAAAAAAGATGGTGAACCAGTCGCGCACTTCATCACTGCGCTTCACAGACTGAGCAAGAAATGTGAATACGGCCAACTCAATGATGAGCTTATTCGCGATCGTATCGTCGTTGGCGTTCGCGATAAAAGACTCTCCTTGACGCTGCAACTGGAGAATGAATTGACGCTTGAGAGAGCAGCATACCTTGCGAAGCAAACTGAAATAGTCGAAAAACAACAGGAGACCCTGAGACAAGAGGATGCCACACAACCTGGTCAGGTTCAAGTCGATCATCTCAAGATCTCCAGGAGGCAAACGACGCCTGTAGAGAAGCAGATGGTGTGTGCAAAAGAATTCCGAACTTGCTATTGGTGCGGGGATCATGACGTCCATCCACGGAAGGACTGCCCAGAATCGTAGAGCAAGTGCCAAAAGTGCAGCAAGCCGGGTCACTTCGCAAACGTTTGCAAATCGAAGTCGACCTTCTTAAATCAAGTCTCAGAGTCTACAAAAGTTTCCAAGCAGCTTGGTGGTAACTTCTTCACAGGAACTGTGCACGACATCACCGGGCAAATGCGCTCCATAGCGAGTCTTGCTCCGCGTTGGGGGCGATGATATGAACTTTCGTTTGGACATGGCTGCTGACGTCTCTGTCGTACCAGAGCCCCTACTCTCCACGCTGAAAGCACAGTGTTGTCTTCGAGAAGCCGATAAAGTTATTCTGGGACCAACAAAAGAGCAGCTTCATGTTCTCGGCGTGCTGCAGGCACCGGTCATGTTCAAAGGCTCTCATATCACGGGCGCATTCTATGTCGCAAGAAATGTCAACGAACCACTCCTCGGATTGGACCTCGTAGAACCCTAAACATCCTTCAACGAGTGAATGAGGTCTCGACACCAGAAGCTCTAGACCCAATCAAAGAGTATCCCTTCCTTTATCAGGGTCTGGGGAAGCTGCGTACTCGTGCGAAATAAAGCTAAAGACTGATGCTCACCCAGTTGCTTTATCGTCACCGAGACTCATACCAGTATTACTCCAGAAAGCAGTTGAAGAACTTAAGAAAATGGAGAACGAAGGTGTTAGTACCAGAGTTCAGAAACCAACGAACTGGTGCTCGCCTATAGTTGTGGTCCCGTAGAAGAATAGCGATGTTCGCATCTGCGTTGAATTCACATCACTTAATAAAGGTGTTCTGCGAGAGTACCACCCGATAACGAGCGCGGAACCACTTCTAGCGACTCTTGGACCGGCGAGAATATTTTCTCATCTCGATGCCTTTTCAGGCTTCGCTACCAAATCAAGTTGTACCCAGAGTTTTGACGATGCTTACGACTTTCATTACACCCTTCGGCCGGTACAAGTTTAGTAGTTTACCGTTTGGTATCTCCTGCGCACCGGAAATCTTTCATCGAATGATGCACCAAATTCTTGAAGGATTAGAAGGGGACATGTGCCTTATCGACGATATTTTGATTTGAGCCGACACACGAAGGGACCACGACATTCGTCTCCGAAGAGTCCTCACAAGATTGCAAGAAAACGGGACCACCTTAAACGTGCAGAAATGCGTGTTCGCTCTGGAACCAATTCACTTCCTTGGACACGTAATTAGTCACAGGAGTGTAGTCCCAGATAATGAAAAAATATAAATTATCTTAGACATGCCAACGCCTAAGAACGCATCCGAGCTAAAGAGGTTCCTCGGTATGGTGAACTTCATAGCAAGATTCATACCAAACCTGGCAGAGGTGCTTCAACCCTTGCGAGAGCTGCTTCACAAAGAGGTCGACTTTGTCTGGGAAACTCCTCAACAGCAAGCGTTCAAGAGGGTAAAATCAAGCTTGACATCTCAACCAGTCTTGGCACTCTACACTCCAACCAAAGCGACAATATTATCACCAGATGCCTCCAGCTACGGTGTCGGAGCAGTGCTCATGCAGCGTCAGAAAGATGACACCCTTCGAGCAGTCGCATACGTTTCAAAAGCATTAACTGAAACCGAAAGAGTGTGTTCGCAGATCAAGAAAGAAGCGTTTGCAATCACCTGGGCCTGCGAAAAGCTGATCACAAGCCTCTCATACCATTGGTCTCTAGAAAGCCCGTGGACAATCTTACACCCAGGTTTCAGCGAATGCGTCTCTGGATGAAGAGGTATACGACTTCATAATGGAACATATCCCGGGAAAAGTCCACGTCGTCGCAGACACCCTCTCGAGACAACCTCTCAAGAGGGAAGACAGCTTATGCATTGCAGAGGAGGTATCAGAATTCGAGCATGCTCTCAATCAACACGTATCGGCTTCAGATGTCTGTCTGGAACAACCGTCGGCAGCCCAAGACAACGACCTGGTCATGAGCATTTTGAAAAAGTACATTACCGAAGGGTGGCCCACAAGCAAATTCAGAACATCTCGGGACTGCCTATAATACCGGCAGTTTAAAGACGAACTTACCCTGTACGATGGTATTTTAATGAAAAACTCGCGGCACCTCATATCCCTCTCAATGAGACCCTCAGTACTGCAGTTCCTACACGTTGGACACGAGGGCATCGCCAAACGCTCAAGGAAAGCTCAAGAGTCGTGTTGGTGGCCAGGCATCACCAGAGAGATTACAGACATGATCGAAAGGTGTGCAAGCTGTCTGCAGCAGAGACAACATAGAAGCCAACCACTAATGCCAACTCCGCTCCCAGATCGTCCCTGGCAAAAGGTGGCCATGGACCTCTTCTATGTGGATGGAAGAAGTTATGTCCTTGTAACCGATTATTATTCCCGATACTTTGCAGGTAGTGCTCCTCGAAGACCAACTGCCGGAAACAACCATTATAAAAGCAAAGTCGATTTTTGCTAAACACGGGATTCCTGAAACGGTCATAACAGACAACGGGCACCAATTTCGATCGGCCTTCGTGTCTTCTAGCAAGGAATGAGAATTTCGACACGTTACATCAAGCCCAAAGTATCCCCAAAGTAACTGTGCAGCAGAAGCGGCCAGTCAAGGTAGCAAAAAGAAGTTCAAGAAGTCAACGGACCCTTATAGAGCACTGCTTGCATTTCGTGCTACACCATTAGCTTGTGGATTCAGTTCAGCAGAGCTCCCGTTTAGCAGGAACATTCGAACCCAGATGCCGGTCCCACCACATTTACTTCATCCGAAAGCGCCGGACCTCTCCTTGTTGCGAAGAACAGAGCGCTGAGCAAGAGACACGGAAGTGTCTGACTTCAACAGGCGTCACAAAGTTAGAAGCTTGCCAAAGCTACGTTAGAGCCACTAAATGAGCTGCGCTTAGAGTAGCGGCACTCTGTTCCCCGACATTGTTGTCGGCGCCACCATTTTGGTACTTGTGCAGAGCAGACGCAAATGCCGATCGTCATGATTCAAAATTGCGACTTTCTCAGCATTAGATTCGGTGTTAAAAAGCTCATGTAATATTGCTTTGCTCTGTCGCGAACTGTTTAAACATTTGTGCAGGGCAGAAAAACGTCTCCTGTGATTTCAGATAAAGCTTCAGATAACTGGCAACCATGTTTTTAAGCCACAATATGGGCAAGTGTCGTTACTCTGAGGCGTAGCTTATTTAGTGGCACTAGCTCGAGTCTTCACAGAAAGTATGAATAAAGGACCTGAAGAAAGGAAGGACAGTACTTAGGAAGGCAGATTCGTTACGCTCATACTGGGTATCCACAAAGGATGGCGTCGTCCGGTGAAATGTGAAGTCTTTGGTTGTTGACCGAAGTGAGAATAAAGAGGACGACAAGATTTCGTATGATGATCTGCCAGGTACAAACATATACGGAGGCCACCGGGACGATGGACCACTCGATATTCAGGTAGAGCCACAACTTCGCAACCCGGATATTCAGGTAGAGCCACAACGTGGGCACACTACACGATCAGGAAGATTGGTGAAGCCACCAAGTCGATTCGGACAATAAGGAGGAGGGAGGTGTTGTGTACCCGGGTTTAAAGACGATGAAGCAGACCGAGCACGGAGTACTTGGAGCTCGTGCTGGGTTTTGGGCTGGCTCAAGACGCATTACTTCATTCCATTTTTATTCTATATACATAGCTGAGTAAACCCACCTACCACAAAACACCAAGCACCGAACCCCAGACATCGGAACTTTGGAAGGGTGGACCTCACCCTCCTGGATCCAAAGGTGAGCAAAGAAGAGCTCTAACCTGCCTCCTGAGTTTCGTCTGCGAGACCAAGTTGTAGATCTTCATTTAATCCCTCACCTCTTTGTTCGTGCCAGCGTCCAGACCGCGTAGTCACCGACGCCCTCCTTCTCCCCTTCCCCTTTCTTATGGCCAATAAATGCTTCCTGACTGACTGACTGACACGGTTTGGGCACGAGCGCTTCTCTCAGACCAGTGCTTCGGTCGCACGAGGAGCGGCCTTCGAATCGTCATCCTCGATTTCTCCGATCAACAACAAACAATAAACTTCGGTCTGTTGTCCACACAGCTGAAGCTACCACTAGAGGCGTGACTGTTCCATCTTCTCCCCAATAGGAACTACCATAGCCTCCCTCTATACGGAGAAAGCCTGTCACATCGACGGCGAAGCCATAGAGCGTGCGGCCGCAGAAAAAGGAGAGGAGGAGCGCGCGAAGCGGCGCGAATATCGCGGTAGCGCAGACAGAAAGGGCATGTGGATGGATGGATGGATGAATACGGCTGAGCCCTTTGGATCGGGCGGTAGCTTACGCCACCTAGCCAATTTGTCTTACCATTTAGCTTAGAATATTTAAATGTGAAAACTATATACACTCCACACTGAACAGAAAGTGAGGCTATAAAACTCCCTTGTCATCAGTTAATAAGAAAATATCTAGTTTTCTCGTGCTTTCTGCCACCATTCACTTAATCTTTGCTTGGTAATCTCTACTGTCTTGTAATCCACTTTTCCTTCGCTGTCTCTAAAACCCAATGACTTTATTAAATCTATGTTGTCTTCGGTAGGCATAGGGTGAAGCCCTTTTACAGTAGAGTATCAAGTGCTCAGCCGTCTCGTCCACCTCTCCACAAGCAGCGCACACTGTATCCATTTCCTGGTACTTCGCTCTGTATGTTCTGGTTCGCAAAGCACCTGTCCTTGCCTCAAACAACAATGAGCTTCCCTAGAATTATCATAAATGCTTTCTTTGGCAATAACTGTTTTGTTTAATCTATAGCTTTCCAGAGCCCTCTTTGTCTGCATTCCCTCTAGCCACCGATCTCTTTCTGT